>PVJH01040147.1:0-15918 GCA_004026705.1 Nesogale talazaci
TTGATTTTGGATAAGGTACCCATATTGGTGGAGGCTTCTGAATCAATGACTTTTGAGATATAAAAACAGCAGATTAGGCACAAAAGCACAAGACAAACATATGGGAAAATCTAGATGTCACCCCCACATAAGACTCATCAAGGAAGAAAATTGAAAAGAAATAGGAACTTTTGTCAAATATGACAAAGACTTTTCTTAAATCCAGTTGTCTGAATTTAGACATCTAGTCTTATAAATGTGAGGTAACAATTTTCTATTTATTAAAGCCAGCCATTTGTTATATTTCTGCTATAGCATCATTAAGAAATGAAGACCTGGGTAGATTTATTTTATAGGTTTATTTGCTCATGTTGAAGTTTTCCTAGCAATCACCCATTCACCAGGATACACTGAATACTAAATATAAACTTTGTGTGTGCACATGCTATTCTACAAATTAAAGCACCACATGAGATTAAAAACACATCTGTACCTTATTGCTTAATACAAAACTGGGGTCGTATGACTTAAAACAATTATTTTCAGATTTAATTGATAGAGATATTTCCTATAGATACATGAAAAGTGGTTGGAAGTATGAGAGAAGAGCAAAATGGATTCTGATTGAATCCCTCATTTCCAACATATAATAATTTTAGGGGTTTAAGTAAAGTAAGGACAAGTTGTACATTTTTTTTGCACTGAAGAAGTACTGAAAATAAAAGTGTTGCAATTTTTTTCAAACCAAAATAATTTCTGAAAATGTGAAATACACTACTAAAATTTAAGTAGTGCAGAAGAGAGTTTACCTTGCCAATTAAAAAATTGAGGATATACTCATTGTTTATTGAGTGATATCTACTACCTATAATAATTGCAGGGGACAATTACTCTTTAATTATTTAGAACTGTGCTGGTATAGTTGTTTGCTTTGGATTGCAACCCACAACCCAAACTGCTTCGTGGTCAGCAGTTCAAAACCACCAACAACAAGGTGGGAGAAATACGAGGCTTTCTACTTTGGAAAGCTGTTCATCTTGGAAACCTATCCCAGGGATTGCTATGGGTCACCATTGACTCCATGGCAATGCGATTGGAATTTTGACTTAATGGACTTTGATATTTATTTCACTGTTGCTTTAATAATTTTTCATATTTTTAAAAAATTGTATGAATTTGTTAGCTTTATTTTTCCATGTAATATTAATTGGGAGTTAATACATATATCACATCATTCCAAAGCTTGAGCATGTCAAGCAGAATTGTACAGCTGCTGTTTTGAAACATTCTTTTCCTGCCTTCATGTTGTCTCCCTTTGATCCCCCACACAGCACTGTAACATTCCACCCTCGATCCTTTATTCTACTTGTCCCTATAGGTTCCTCAAATCCTGCTTTTTAAGTCATTTAAAAATCTGAAAAGTGAAGAAAATAGGAAGCAAATAAAATAATAAAATTTACAAATCAGAAAAACATGAAAAATGAAATAAAAGTCCTGATGCAAAGTGGCCCTAATTGGCAGAGTAAAATTACTCCCTAAAGTCTTCAGAGCTGTAAATTCATATAGGAGTAGAAAGCTAAGATTATATCAAATTACACAGGTATATGTTGTATTTGTTTAAACTATGCAGTATGAGCCATCCCAAGTATTTTAATTTAACAAATTATTATACCATTTCTAATTTTAAAAGTTATAAAGTTTGGTCCTCAGCACAAGATCTCTCATCCTATGGTAATTCAGAATTTCCAGACTTATGCATATTCAATTCACCATATGCAGACAGTAAATCAGAGATTCTAACTAGTATAGCATGATACCAATGTGCTTCAGTTCAAAGCCTCCTCAAACAACCTACATTTCCTACAAAGTTAGGTAAAATGATCATTTTCCTAGATGATCCTGAGTCTTTACTATTAATTATATAAAAATTAAAAAGGAATATCTTCCTGCTAGAATAAGGCATATTAACATGATTGATAAGCATAAGATCTGAGGTCTCTTCCTCAACTTTGTAACTTTACTTTTATTTCTTTTATTTAAAAAATAATCAAATAAATCCTAAATTGTGCTCCTTTTCAATTGGTTCTCCAAATATCATAAGCTTCCGATCTGATAAAAGCTGTATCTACTTCTACTGTCAGATAAATATACTCGTATAAAACTTAATCAGCCTTAGAAAAGTTTTCTATTCAGACTATCTCAACAAGAATGAAATATTAGTCTTCTCTGATACAACTGATGTAAAGTACTCAAGTTGGAGATTGGCAGTGCGTAGGGATTATATTCCATTTAGTTTTTCCTCCTCTTCCTCTTTCATACTCTTTTGACAAAAGTAGTTTTCTCAAACCTTTGATTTCGAGATCCTTTGTCACACTTCTCAAGCAGCTCTCATGACTCACTAGGTATGTGTTCGGTCCCTTTTCGTACTTGTAAAGTAGCTCTCCTAGCTAGTAGGATATGTGCTCGGCCTCTAAACCCAAGGTTAAAATTTTGAATCCAGCAACTGCTCTGTTAGAAAAAGAGAAGACTTTCTGATTCACTAAAGATTTAAAGTCTCAGAAACCCTCTGTGGGATCAGTATGAGTTAGAATAAGCTTAAAGGCATGCTTCTGACTTAATAGGCTTAATATTTTATCTTTTTTTAGGTTTGTCATTATATTCAGTTAATAAGCAGCGGTCTTAGCCAAGGCAAGGCACAGCTTGTGCCAAAATAAAATCTTACATAGTTAACATGGATGCCAAATTTATGTCAGTTCTGACTTCACAAAGTTGCTTACAAAAAAGCAGGGAGGTAAGGAACGACCTCAAAGCAATGAAGATCGGAGTTTTTTGATCTTGTTTTAATACTCACAAACTAAGCACCTGCAATTGACAGAATGGTGTCCAGTTTCACAGATATAGGATGCAACTCCCTATGCATCTGTGGTCTTCTTCATATGTAGTTTTTAAATTTAAGCAAATTCCCCTATCTTTTTAGATACTGTCTTTCAGCTCCAACTCAGCAAGGCTAGGTTCAATGGAATAAAGCACGCCGGCTGAGGCAGCACCTCCACATTTGCTGTTGTGCTTGAGTCCATTACTGTAGCAACTGTTGTCAGTCTATTTAGTCGTGTCAATTTCAGGATTGGGAGTGTAGGGGTGAAGTCTAGCCTGCCAATCTGGAGACAGTCAATGAGACCTCTGTGTGGGCATGGATTTCTCCTGAGAATTCTGGGAAACCTCATTGTAGTTCCCCCATGGAGGTGAGAAACTTACGGCTTGGTTTCTTGAAGATGCTCTACTAACAAGACACAAGAGTCACTCCCTAGAAGACATTGCCCCTGAGGAGACACAGGGCAGCAGGCTGATAGTCCCTGAGCCCTGATGACTGGATGAGCAATAGGGAGACCGTGTAAGTGCTCAGATACTTCTACCACCACTGGATACACAAGACACTGCATCCACTGGTCTGTGATTGTCCTGGCGTCGTTGCTTGTGCTTCGTGAGTCTGAAGAGGACTTATGGATTGCTATTGGACATATGGACAAATATTGAACTTATGGACTTGGACTGGACTGGGATGGGATATTTTCTCAATGTTCCATCCCTCTTGTATATAAACCTCTCCCTTATATACATATGTGTGCTTATGAATTTGTTTCTCTAGTCTACCTGGACTAACACACCATTATTCACCTGTCAGTTATCCTTACAGCAATGACTTGCATGTTGCTGTGATGTTGGAAACTATGTCACCTATGTTTCAAATAGAGTAGTGTCACCTATGATGAACAAGCTTCAGCAGAACTTCTATATTAAGACAGATTAAGAAGGAGAAAGGGGAAATCAGTGTCTGAAAGCTTAGCTAATGTTAATCTCTGAATAACTGTGGAATATTGTTTATCATAGTGCCATAACTGTTCCTCTAAGTCTAGATGGCATGTAAATTCTCACTAGGAAAGAGCTACCTCCTCAGGGTAAAATTAACTGTTATGAGAAAAATGAAACGGAGCTTTTTGCACTTTCATTTGCTGATGAGTTGTGACTCAAAACAAGAAGTAATAGCAGCAAAGGTCTGTTAATAATCAAAATGTAAATTGTGGAATATAAAAGTTATGAATCTAGGAAATTTTGAAGTCATCAGAAATTGAAAGTAATACACAAAGATCTATGTTAAAGGCAGTTTATCCAGCCCATCAAGTGGATTACAACTCGTATTGACCGTAATAGGACAGACCAGGACTGGTCCTTAAGGGGTCTGAGACTATAAATACAGGAGCAGATAGTCTCATCTTTCTCCCTCAGTGCAGCTGGTGGTTTTGAACTGCTGAGCTTTCATGAGGATCACAACTTTCAACCCAGTTAACCAACACAACTCCATCATAGGTATTAGTGGGCTAAAATGGACTGAAATTGACCATTTTGAGTCAGAAAAATCATATGGTTTATTATGCCGAGAGTGAGGAATTGAAGAATAATGACATCACATTGTCAAGAACATTTCAAGACAATGTTATATTTCTTGCAATATAACACTACGTGTGATAATAGCCATATACCTTCAAAGAAGATAAGTTAATATGACTTATTTAAATTTCCACACCAATCGCTTCAGCTAGTGATGGAGAAGTTGAAGAATGCAACCAAATTGGTATATTGAACAAATATACATCAAGATGCATTGATAATTATGGTAGTTAGAATAAAAAGTTAGACACAAAGAGATTCTTCTGCAGTTGGAAAATATGGCCTTGATGGTAGAAATTAAGCTAGAAAGCACATGAAAGGATGTAGCAATGCCAATTTCTTCATTGCAATTATTTTATTATTTTATTTTCATTTTAATAACATAAAACAAATGGTAGACACAGGAATAAAATTGACTACACTGAAAGAGCAGATAGTCACATCTTCCTTTAGCAGAATGACCTTGTGGTTAGAAGTTCAATGTGCAACCTGTTACACCACCAGAGTTCCCCCAAGAAAATCCAGGCCCCAGAAATCAATGAAATGCCAATGGAAAGGTTCGGCAAATTCAAGTAACATTAAAAACACTTAGAAATCTATTTCAAGATATATAAAAGACAGTCTCCTGTCCAACCAACAGGAAGAGGTTCATATGTGTGCTCATGCTAAGTAAAAGTGATCCAACAGAAGACAGACATTGTCAAAATAATATCATCATATAACATACAAGCAATTGCTGAGCATAATTAAAGATGGTTATAGCTATAAACTCACAGTGAACCGCCAGAAATGTGAGATGGAAGAGGACACAGAACAAAAGATACCATGGCTGATGTCAGATGTCTCTTCAATTATAGCAGAAAATACCATAACCCCAAACCTAACTCGGTGCCATTGAATCGAGGCCAACTCAGAGCAATCCGATCAGACAGAATAGAATGGCCCCTGTGAGTTTCTGAGGCCGTAAGGTTTAATGGGAGTACAGAGCCTCATCTTTCTCCCACAGAGTTTCTAGTGGTTTCAAACTACTCCCCTTGTGGTTTGCAGGCCAACGAGTTTACCACCATACCATCAGGGCTCTGACAATACTGTCACAAGCTCACTGCTTTCAAGTATATTTCTACTCAGACCTACCCGACAGGACAGAGTAGAATTGTCTCTGTGGGTTTCCAAGACTGTAACTCTTTAAGGGATTAGATCATACTGTAAAGGTGTTCATTTGTATTTTAATGACTAAGGAAAGGTTTTTGACTGTGTGGTTCATGATAAACGGGGGCGATATTTTGAAGAAAGAGAATAATAGACTATGCAACTGTGCTTATGCAGAACATGTACACAGCCTTAGAGAAACTTGTTCTAATGGAGCAAGAGTATCCTGCATAAGTTAAAATCAGGAAAAGTCTGCTTCAGTGTTGTGTCCTTTCCTTAGATTTATTCAGTCTGTATGCTGAATCAAAGAAAATAAACTTCGGCTGAGCCCCGGTGGCGTAGTGGTTGTGCGCGGGACTGCAGCCCACTGGGATGGAGGTTCGATTCTGGCTCCCAGGAGCAAAGGCTGGGCCTCCTACTCCCACCACCAGGGCAGTGATGCCTTAAAAAAATTTTTTTAATTAAAAAAAAATTAAGAAAATGCACTTCATGAAAAATACAGCATCAGGATTGGAGGAAGACTTACTACCAAATTGCTCCATACAGATAACACAAACGTGCTTGTTAAATGGGACAAACACGTGAAGAAATTGATGAAACTGAGAACACACACAGCATGCAGAATGGATTGCAACTCAATGTAAAGAGAACAAAATCTTCACAACTGCATCAATCAACTTCAAAGGAAAAAAACAGTCAAGTTGTCAAAGGTTTCATTTTACTTGGCTCCACAATTTATAGTCATGGAAGCAGAAGTTGAGGCCTCAAAGGAGGTATTACACTGGGAAAATCCACTTCCTAAGACCTCTTTTCCAGGATCTCTTTCAAGATAGTGGTTTGCTTACGGGGCTGCAAAACAGGAGGTCAGCAATTGGTACTCACTGGTCATTTCTTGGGAGAAACACAAGACTGTCTACGCACATAAAGATTTAACCTTGGAAGCACAGGGTAGTTCTATCTTCTGCTGTGGGTTTTCCATGAGTTTAATCTAATGCTATGGCAAGGAGTGTGGTTTGGAAGACCCCTTTCTGGGGTTAAGGAGCAGAGATATTGCTTTGAGGACTAATGTGTGCCTGACCCAAGCCATGGTATTTTCTCTCACTTTATATGTATATAAAAGATAATGAATAAGAAAGACTAGAGGTAAATTGATGCACTTGAATTTGGTCTCAGTGACAATACCTGCCAGTAAAAAACAACAAGGATATTTTGAAAGAAGTCCAGCCAGATAGTTCCTTTGAAGTGAAGGTAGAAAGATTTCCCTTGAACTTTGAACCTGTTAATAGGAGAGACAATTGGGGGAGGGGGAGGCATCACACTTAGTGGATAGTCATAAAAAAGAAAGCAAGGATCTGGGGGAGAGGGAGAAGGCACTCAAATGTGACCCTGTCTGTGAGACTGGTGGAGGATGGGGCAGGGTATCTGCTGTTCCTGGGATCATTGTGAGGACTAACTCGATGACAGTGAATTTAGAGTTTGGGTCTCATTATCTAAAAGGGATCTTGGGAGCGAAAAACTTAAATGCTCAACAGCCAATGGACATGTGGGGTGAGGTTCAAACCCACGCAGCAGCTTCACATGAGAAAGTTGGTCATCTGCTTCCATTAGGAGTGCAGCCAAGAAAACCAATGAATCAGTTATCTTCTGTCACATGGGGTTTCTAAGAACCAACTTGAGGATACCAAATAAAAATAAGAACACACTATATAAGACATGATATTAGACATTCTCTTGTCAGTTTATCTAATAGACCAAGTGTCCCATATGAGGGATCAGAAAAATAATCATTTCTATCTTCATTATATAAATTGCCTAAATTTGGAGCTTGATTTTTCCCTCTTAAACATCCTTTATGCCCACTCTCATTTTATTTCTTTCTGTCCCTGAATTTATTCTCAAAAATGAATAACTAGTATTAAGCTAGTCTATGTGCCCTGACTCATTTTATGCGAGGAATCAAAAAGAAAGATCCTGTAATACTTTAAGATCCTGAGTCTTAAGGCTAGATGGAAATAAAAACTTTATCAGTAGCTTAAAATCTTGCCCAGGCAACATCAAGATATCTTCATTATGCTCAATTGCCTCTTCTGTGAAATAGCACATAGTTTTGTATGGAATTGTGGGCATTTTATTGTTATTGCTATTGTTTATTTTGAATGTTAAAGCATAGTTAAAGCTTTTATAGGCATGTTTTACTAAAACTTTAGAACTCAGCTAAAAGGAAGAGTTAGAATTACATTTAAATCAGTATATAAATAGAAGACTCCAGAGAAACTTACCAAACTGCTGCATGTACATTTACTTTGCAAAGGGATATGAGACCAGGGGCCTGGGAGACAGCTCTTACTTTGAAGTTGAAGACACTGGACTGACCGTGTCCCTGGAGATATTATATTAGGGTTAGAGTATGACTATTCAGTGGAGACTCAAAGAATAGGAGAGGGAGAAAGTTGACTATTTCCTTCCCTCCCCCCGCCAAGACCATTTTATTGGGAGTTAATATAGATATAATATCATTCTATAGTTCAACCAATTAAGCAATACTGTAAAATTGCCACCACAATCAGTTTCAAATACTCTCCTCCCTAAAGAACTCTTTGATATTATTTCCCCTTCAACCCCTACCCAGGTGTACTCCCCAGGAACCCTCATTCCATTTTCAGTCTCTATAGCTTTATCAGTCCTGGGTTTCATGAACATAAACACAAATAACAAAAATTCAAGAGGGTTACCCACGATGACAAAATATATCTTTGATAAATGATATGAACAAAACAAAAACAAAAAACACACAGACAATGTTGAAAATCAGATCAGGCTCAATATGCATCAGAGGGGGGATCAACTGACCAGGTTCTAACCATTCAAGTCAGGCTTATAATTTTGATCTCCTATGGTCATCTCTCCCATGCACTCTTTTTGGCAATCAGTTTACTCCCATGCCTCCATGATGAATAGAGGCAAGTCACAGGAGGGTCATTTCCTCTGTGGGTCTCACAAAGGTATCTTGGTCTTCCCCTGTTATCTATAGTCTTCGGCAAGCCATATTCTCACAATTTACACTCTGATACTTTTCCCTCCTTTAACTTCATATTACCTGATTTACAATCCTTTGGTCACGGATGTTGGTTTGCTTCTTCCATGTGGATTTTATTAATTAATTGACATTTCCTTTAGATGCCCGCTTGTTTGGACACAGGCCTTTAAAACCCCCAAATGCTATTTTATCAGATAGCTGGGCACCATCTAATTTCTTCACCACCCTTAGCATCATAGCTTCTGTGTACCTTCCAGGGGGCGAGTATGAGTAGAACCATGATGTAAGAACTAATTGTTCTGGAATTAGAATGAGGATTAAGTGCAAACCGCAAACTCATTCATGGATGTATACTTAAAAATTTTTTTATCTGCCCTTGGATCCCTCACCTCTTTGTTAATTTGTCATAGAGAGTATTCTATACCATCTCCCAATGGAGCATAATCATTTTCCAGTAATATTTCTATTGATTAGTCCTTGGCACTAATTTTTAAAATACTACTGAAAGAGGGATATTGGGCTGATTTAGACTAACTACATATCACAATATCTGAGTTAATGACTTGTACAATGTTAATCTTTGATGATAATGCAAACAGCATATGTGAGATATTTGACCTGGCTATACTCACCATGATCCAGGGGTAATAACTGGGACACAGTGAAACTGGCTGCTCATTATTGAATCTAAGGTAAATAATAACAAGCCTGTATTCAATTCAAAAATCTTGTGAGTCCATCTTAGGACAAAATTAATAAAAATTAATATTAGAAATCGAATGGTTGCTTATATAAATTAAATACAATGATATGAAAAATGTCTGTTATAGTGTCTGATATGTAATAACTCAATTTTGTTAGCCACTACTAACTTTTAAATTATGATCTGTGAAAGATAAATTTCTAGGTATTCCCTCACTTGTATTCCAAAGGAAACTGAGAAAATGACTGATTAAAAGCTGTCTGCAAACTTTATATAATTTGAAGGCATGACTTTCGTGAGGATACATTAATTTTATAAATCTAAATAGCTGTTTCTATGGCATTTATTTCTACAAAAGTAGTCCTTTCTCTGAGACTGTAGTAGTGCTTATATAATATCCAACTCTAAACTTTATACATATAGAAATCTTGGTATCAAGTTGAATTAATTTCAAATCTACATAATATAAGTATCATTTGTATTATTTCAAAAGCATGTTCCAGAAATAATAGTATTGCCATTTTCTTAGGATGTTGTTTGAATCATTAAAATACAAAAGGATAAACATGGAACCCCAGTAACAGCTGTTGTTTAAACAGAGCAAGCAATCACATTAGCAAAGGAATATTTTAATTTTCTAAAAATGGCTCCAAGATAAATTTAAGTACTTCTTTAAATACTCACGTACGTGATAAAAGAAAAATTAAGCAAAGAATGAAAAACAGATTCTGAATATAGACTTTGACAATGACAGAAATAACTCAAAAAACAGCCCTCAATTTTTTTATTAATAAAATGTTCAGTAAAGTTGGAACTTCAGGATGTTGTTGTGGTTGGGAACCATGGAGCCAGGTCTGAGTCTCATCAATCCTGGACACAACAGAATGAAGCACTTCCAGTTCTCGGTCATCCCAAAAAATGTTACTCAGTTTGACTTGAAGTTTCAAGACATTTTGTTCAGAAGCTTCCTTTTTTTCACTGACTTCCTACTTTATCAAGCCTGGTGTCCTTATTCAAGGTTGGTCTCTCCAGACAACATGCCCACAGTATATCAGAGGAAGTTTCTTCATCCATTCATAAAAGGAGCATCCTGGCTATATACCCTAGGACATATTCATCTATTCTTCTGGTGGTTTATTCAATATTCTTCCTAACCATCATAATATTCTAGGTTAAATATTTACTACAGTAAACAGCATGGGAGGCACACATTTCTGATTTCTGCTAACTTTTTTACGAACATAAGGCAGAGATCAGAAACATCCACCTTCCATCTCTTCTCTACCTATTCTGATAATAACTACTCATCACAATGCTCTCCTTCTATGCTGGATTCAATAATTTGGTGCAATGGCTACACAGAACTCATAGCCACTGTGATAATTAGATTTATTGTGCCAAGTAAGCCAACAGGAACTTGTGGTGGAGTTTAATCAGGTCGAAGCTTGTTTGGAGGACAATGAGGTTAATGGGATTCCAAAGCATGCCACTATCTCCCTTCCTCCCTGGTGATAAGACCAGCATGCTAGTTCTTTGTGTCAACCGTGTGCTGAATACTTGTGGGCCACGTCAGACCATAGATTGTGTTCACTAGAACTTGAGGCTACTTCAAGAACTGTGTAGCCACTCTATTGGTGGGTTACATCACTTGAGTTTGAGGCTGGTGGATCCTGTAGCCTTGCATTGAGTGTGTTCGCTATCCCATTCAGGCCTGCTTTGCTAAACTCCTGAGCCTACCTGTTGCTGATCCACTGTGCTGTCTGCTGCTTGTGGGAAGACTATGCCTGTTTTGCCTGAGAGAAGACTCTCATGTCTGCTTTCTTGACTAGGATTGGCAGCCCACATGAGTTGAAGGATGCCCAGTATAGTAACTGTTGCTCAAATGTGAGTTGACCTGTACTGCTGTGTGGACTAATTAGCTGTTGTATTCTTTCTCTATGTACAAAACTATATGTATATTCATAGGTGTCCTGGTTTTGTTCTCTAGAGAACCCTGCCTAACACAGACAATGCTCACAATTAGGATGACAGGGGATTTTAGGAACTCTAACAAGGCATCACAAGCCAGGATCAGAACACATTAAGACTAGAGTCACAGGCCCGCAGTAATACCTCTGCTCAGGTTAAAAATAAATCTCTCCCAAGTCCTTAGCCTCTCAGCCACATGTGCCATGACTTTTGTCTGCATGGGCCCTTTTCTCTGCCACATAGTCTCATAGTCTCAGGACTGCTTCTCTGTCATGTCTCCTTGTTTCTGCCACTGCTTCAATCCTCCACCACTTTAATGTATCTCTGATGTGCTCTTCAATTGATGGTGCCAAGGTTGCTCTCTCCTATGCTTTTCCGAGATGCTAGTCCTTATAATCAGAGATGTGGTAACTAAAATGGACAAATCTCTTCTATTAGCATTACAAATGCCATATATGCATAGTCCCACCCAGTAATTTGGTAGGAATTAAAAACGCATGAACAGAAGATCCATATTTTAGAAGTATCACTCCACCACAGGCATATATGAAAAGTATAGTGTCATTCATGGTCTTCTATAAATCTAAAATTAAAAAGTATTTTTCAACTTTTAATGCTGACGAAAAAGATAAGGTTAACTGACAATTACTTATTTAAAATTTGAAGATCATAAATTGTGTATAAGAAAATACTCTGGGTAACTCTGTTTCATTAGGGAGAGTTGACTAAAACTAATTAGGCTTAAAGTTTGCTGAAATAGTCAATGACTATCTGTTTTTATGAAGAAATTTTGGCAAGAAGGCAGACTAACCAGACACACGATACAGATCCTGTACAACAGACATTAAAGAGTAAATGGTACAGATAATGTAGTAATTCTGGAACCCTGTGTTTCACAGGAATGATAGAGAAGTGACTTGATTTCCTACTAGGAGAGAAACCTGAACACAATTTTCCAGAGTAGAGACAGAAGGTAAATTGTCACCTGCCGAATGCAGAATGATCATCTTGAACTGGAAACAATGTTTAATTAAGGTAGAACCCCAGTAATAAATTCTACTAACCCTGGACCAGAACAAATACCCACACAAGAGGCTGAAGACAAAGAAGGTCAGGTTCCCTCCCCCCCTTAATCAATACACCCTCCTTGTAACCAATGAAGAGGCCAGGCAGTGGCTGCTTATGCCTCTACACGCTGCACAGCTTCTGCTCTGCTTGACTATTGTGATCCCAGTATATCACACCTGAATCTATAGGCACAGTATCACCACCTGATAAGACCATATAACCCAAGTGAAGAGCAGGCAATCTTTACCAATCTACTGGATGAGATCTACCTCTCACCTCTGCATCACCTGATCATCCATCAACAGCAGCCAACACCTGTCTCTAGTAGTCTGGGGAGACGAGGGAAACAAATTCATAAACACACATATGTATATAAAAGTGAGTTTTAGATAAGTTTTATACATTAAGGAAACATCCCACTCCAGTCCAGTCCAAGGTCTTAAGTCCAAAATTAGCCCACATGTCTGATATCAATCTATAAGTCCTCTTGTGACTCTCAAAACACATAAAACACTGCCAAATGCAAAATGGCCATAAACCAGTGGGTAAAAAATATTTGGATCCCGTGGTGTTGTAAGCATCTCAGCACTGGCAGGAGTCTCCATGTTGCTTCTCTAGGGCGAGGTTTCTGGCCTAGACAGTGAGGTTCATGTGGCTTCTCCTCAGGGATGTCTCACAGGGAGCCAGCCTTGTTGGTTAAGAGTCTCCAAAGGAGTGAGAGAGTATATCCTGCGTCCAAGAATGTAGTACCAGATTTCCCAGAATTCTCAGAGGAGAAGGCCATGCACACACAGAGCTCTCATTGGCTATCTCCAGATTGACAGACTAGACTCCACTTCTACACCCTTAATACTCAAATTGACACCAGATCAGGTGACTGTGACACTGTCAAACCCAACTTCAACTGTGCTACACAGACAGGGAAAATAAAAATGTGCAAGTGTCCACTTTTTCTATCTCACCCACAAAGAGAAAGTAAGCACCTTAAAGGAGAAAACGAAATAAATGCTGTCATTTAACATTGGTCCATGGTCAAATCAAATTAATAGACACTCTTTTATGCTGTTCAGAGAATGTCAGTGGGAATTCATGGCCAGAGAAATAGAAGATATATGTGTTTCTGACAAATTGACTTCATTTTTGTTGGTGCATAAACCAAGGCGGGACAGCCTGCCCTTGAGGAAAATGTTTAACATTACTTTTGTAGACTCTCAATGGGAAAATACTCTCTGTATTATTTTATTCATCATGCATTTTTGAGTAAATTCCTTTTCAACATTGGTGATTCAGGCCTTGTTCTGTAGACGACTTGGATTTCCAATGTACAACAGTCTTCACAGGCCAAATTAAAAGAATCCAATTTAGAAGCCCCACTAAATAAACCAGACTTGATCTGAAACATATCTGGTACAGATTAAAGGAAGTGAAATACTCCTTCAGACTTTAAGCGTAAATACTCTCATGTGAGAAACAGATGACTGCTATGCTCAGGTGATAGATTTGGGAGTCATTAAATTTTAGTTCAGATCTCTTATTTTTGAGATTTCCCAATATTTGGAAACTTAAGAAAACCATACTAGGGGGTACCCAATGAAATTTTATGACTTGTTTTTTGTTGATTTTTTTTCAATGATTCTATTGCGGGCTCTTACAGCTCTTATAACATTCAATACACCCATTGTATCCAGCGCATTTGTACACATGCTGTCATCTTCATTTCCAAATATTTTCTACTTGATCCCTTGATATAAGCTCCTCTTTCCCCCTCTTTAAAAAAAAATCATTCCAATGGGGGCCCACACAAGTCCACTCACGATCAACACACATGTCAATTGTACGCAGACCACATTTGCACACCTATTGCCATCATCATCCCAGAAATATCCTCTCTTTACTGAGGCCTCCAGTACCAGTTCCCCAAAGCCCCTCATTTTTAATGTGAGGGGTATAGTGCATTTGGAGTTTGTTCCATAAAGTCAGACTATTAAGAAAACTTTCTGTGTAGAGGTTCTGAAAATATTGTGAAACAGTGTGTGACAAAAGGCCTAATTTATGGCAGATGGGACATTGGCTTTACCACCATAACAATGTCATGCTCACACAGCCATCTCAATGCACCAATTTGGGGCAAAAAACAGTTTGCTTCTCTTGCCCCACACACCTGACTCACTTGACCTTGCTCCATGTGAACTTCTTTTTTTTTATTTTCATGAATGAAGAGGGACATGAAAGGATAGCTCTTTGATGACATGGAAGAGGTAAAGGAAAAAAAGAAAGAGATGATGTCAGCCATCCAAAGAGATGAGTTGAAAAAGTGTTTCCAGAAATGAAATTGCAGATTTGACAAATGTCTTAAGTGTAATGAAGAGTACTAAGAAGGTGAGGGGTTGTTTTATTTAAAAAAAAAAACAAAAAAACTTAAATACGTAGTTTGAAAAAAAACATTTTTTCAGGGTATCCCTCGTGTATTTATTATTTTCATACCTTTTTTGAAGATATTCCTGTTTAGAGCAGCCAAAGAACACAAGGAATCATAGGGTTGGTCCTACCATGAGACACAACAATGTCCCTCACTGATCCATAGCACTACAGGTACAACACTGGGAATTGCACCCAATCTGACCCCACCACACAGAGGTAAAACCGTAAGGGCTTACAAATGAACAGAAAACAGAACAGAGCAATGTAATCCCCACGGAAAACCAAAAATAGACTTTGGGGTCAGTGCAGTGCACCCCATCAGACTCAACTGAAAAAAACTCCTAAAGGTCAACACAGACCTTGAACTATTTAAAGGTTTTTCTTTCCTTGTTTCTTTCTTGTAGTTGGTTTTGTTGTTGTTGTTGTTTTCTTTTCTTTTGTTGCTTTGTTTTGCTCTGGCTTTTTTCTTTTTTTGCATATTATTATCTCTGCAGGTCTATCCAGATAAGACAGGCAGGATAAACAATGTGGAGGAGAAAACAATGACAGGACATAGGACAGAGGTTCTGGGATAACATGGTAGAGTGGGAGGCAGGGGAAAGGAAGTGGGTCTTAACAACCCCAGGAATGAGGAAACAAGTGATCCAAGATCAATGGGCAGGAAAAACGGAAACCTGGTAGGGCTTGAACAAGGGCAAAGTAACTGAAATGAATTAGTAAAACCCAGATGAAGTCTGAACATGATAGTGGCACAAGAGGAAGGTAAAGGGAAATAGAGGAACGAACTAGAAGGCAAAGGGCATTTATAGAAGTCTAAAGACAGGCATGTGTATATGTAAATATGTTTATATTTGATGATAGAAAATAGATCTATGTGCATTTATTTATAGATTTAGTATTAAGGTAGCAGATGGACATCGGGCCTCTACTCAAGCACTCCCTCAATGCAAGAACATTTTGTTATATTAAACTGGCATTCCATGTTGCTCGCCTTTCTGACATAATTGCTGAAGACAAAGCAGTTGCATAAGCAAATGTAGTGAAGAAAGCTGATGATGGCCAGCTATCAAAAGATATAGCATCTGGGGTCTTAGAACCTTAAAGATAAACAAGCAGCCACCTACCTGAGAAGCAATATAACCCAACA
>PVJH01040148.1:0-15903 GCA_004026705.1 Nesogale talazaci
ACAGGGTTCTTAGAGAAACAAAACCAGGACACTGAAAAGTTTATATATATTTATATATATAGCTATCTAGCATAATAAATAAAGTTAATTAATCTATAAAGCAGTATGAATGACTCTGTGCAACTCACTTGTGTGAAACAGCTAATACGCTGGCAATTCTTCAAGTCTTGTGGGCCGCTGGGTAGTCAGTCCTCTGTAGGGCAATTCAGGCTATCTGGCCACAGGCAGCAAACAGCAAGGCAGGTCACCAACAGTCAGCCAGCTGACAGGATTCGACAGTCCCCAGTTCAAAAGATGTATATTCCAGTAGTGTGGCAATGCAGGGCTTGAAGGAAGCTCAACTCACAGCAACACAGTCCCTGGGTGAGGTGTCCCCAGGGAGTGTCGTTTGTAAAGGACAAGCACAGGACAAGTACAGGACAAACAAGGCAGCCGGCTGCATGCTGGTCAGAAGATCCAAGAGCAAGAGCAAGAAAGGCAATCTCCGCCCTTCACTTCATCTCACACGTATTCATTGGCCATGTTGTCACAAAAAAAATCTGCCTATAGGCTGAGCCCCGGTGACGTAGTGGTTGAGTGCAGGACTGCGGCCCATTGGCTTGGCGGTTCAAATGCAGCAGCAACAAGGCTGGGTCTCCCACTCCCACCAGAGGGCAGTGGTGCAAAAAAAAAACCAAAACTACCTGTATCTTCATTGGCCATGTTGACACAACAAATCTACCTACCACAGTCTTATACTCACTCCGCTGTCTAGTTAGTTCATCAGCAAGGTAATACGCATTCAGAGAAGAAAGTGATACGATATTCCCACCACCGTCACGTAGATTCCGGCTCTTAGCAACTCCGCTATACAAAGTAGAACTTTTCTGGGATTTCAAGACGACAATCTGAATGGGGGCAAATAGTGTCACCTGTCTCCCAAGGAATGGCAGGGGACGTTGAACCACTGACTTGACTGTGAGCAAACTAATGCTTGGTCCACAGCTCCACCAACGTTCTAGAAAAGCCACTGAGAAGCCTGCAGTCCAGCAAAAACAACCATTCGCATGTGAATGTACAAATAAGAATTTATGGGCTGAGCCCCGGTGGCGTAGTGGTTGTGCGCAGGACTGCGGCCCACTGGGACGGAGGTTCAATTCCAGCAGTGGGGCTGGGCCTCCTACTCCCACCACCGGAGAGCAGTGATGCCCCCCCCCAAAAAAAAAAAAAAAAGAAGAAGAATTTATTTGGGCAGCGTGGCAGTTACATAATTTCGTGTCAACTTGATAGCTAAGTGTAGGGGTGGAGTCTAGCCTGTCAATCAGGCCACAGTCTAATGATGCCTCTTTGTGGGCATTGCCTTCTCATGAGGATTCTGGGAACTCCCTCTCTTTCTCCCTGGAGGAAAGCTATCCTCTTCCTGTCTCACCTTCCTGCTGGGAAGCCACTCAAGAGACCTGCTGGAGACCCACCAAATCCCTGGATATGTGCCCACCACATTGGATCCACAAGACTTTACACACACACACACACACACACATACACACCACCCGTGGTCTTTCTGCATTTTGCATCATCGTATGTGTTGTGTGAATCTGAAGAAGTATTTATGGACTCTTATTGGACTTAGGAGCTAAGATGAGACAAAGGGACTTGATCTCGACTGGGCTGGGATGTTTTCTCAATATCCAATTGCTATTTTATATTCAACACTCTCTGACACATAAGCAAGTGTCCCTGGATTTGTTTCTCTGGTCCACCCAGACTGACACAAGCATTCACCCATGGTTACACTAAGAATACAGAGGAGTCAGGAGAAATTAGGGTCCTCCTAAAGGTGGACATCATTAAAAACAGATCATTTTCCCTCGAGGCTCTGCAAAGACGGGAAGGAGTCTGAAGATGGAACAGGACCAGGCAGTGGTGTGAAGGTCACGGGCACTTAACAATCGGCCCAGGATACCTCTGACTGACTAGAAAAGGGCAAATTCTTTATGACCTAGTTCACAGGTAGAGGTTGAGGTCCTGAAACAAACACACACACACACACACACCCTCTACCTTCCAGTTGATTCGAACTCATAGCTGTTCTATGGGACAGAGCAGACCTGCCTCTCTGGGTTTCTGAGACAGTTACTCTAAAGTTGACCTTGGGCTTATCAGCTCCATGTATAACTCACGCAGCACCAGAGCACCAGGAGGTCCTTCACCAGTTGCCCAATCATCTTCTCTGGTTTTAACAAGGTTGTTAAAAAAAACACCCTCATGTGGAAAGATATTACTATGTTTACCTGGATTAATGAGCTGGATCTAATTTTTTAGGTTGGAACTTTATTTTCCTAGTTTGAAGGCCCCTTATGAGCTGGAAAAACAGGTTTGATTTACTACAGCAGTGTAACAACTAGACTACATAGAAAGCATTCTCCTTTCTGGTGTGTAAGGCTTATTCTTAATCTTTTAAGTTCTTTTTGCCTTCAGTATGAGATAATCTTTGCCAAGCACATAGCACAAATTTTACATATATTTAATTAATACATATGAAGGGGTAATAATTGTGTAAGAAAAAGGTATTATTAAAATAAGGTAATGGGGGCGTGATTTTAAATGTCTACTTAAAACTGTACTGTGATCAATAGCCAATCGTGTTTGTGATTGGAGTGCAAGGTGTCCTGGTGGCACAGTCGGTAACCAAAAGGTTGGCTGTTCAAGCCCACCAGCCACTCCATGACAGAACAATGTGGGCATCTGTTGTCATAAAATGTTCAGCTTTGAAAACGCTGTGAAGCCACTCGGTTCTGCTCCATCCAAGTGTGTGAGTCAGAATTGACTCTAGAGCAGCAGGTGTGAGATTTGGGTCTGAGCAGAACACATAGCTCTTATTGACAAGGAAGGAGGCCTGGCAGTGTGGGAGGTGGTCTGCTGACTGCAGGGTTGGTGGCTCAAACCTACCCACCAGCTGCTCAGTGGGAGAGAAATGAAGCCTGCTCTTGCTAGACGGAGTCAGTCTCTGACCTCCTCAGGGGAAGTGCTAGCCTGGCCTAGAGGACACCAGGAACTGGCATGGGTTCCATGGCAGGGATTTCATTTTAAAATAAAACGGCGAGAGATGGGACATGTAGCCAGCAGAATGATCATTTTTTTGCATGATAATAACACACAGCACCAGATAGTAGACTCTGGGGATATAAGCTCTTTGTCCCTGTCAGATTTTTATGTGGTACATCTTGTCTAAATTCTAGATCCCTCGGGTAGAACAGAGCTCTTTCTTGTCCCGCTAAGCCAGTAGTTCTCAACCTGTGGGTCGCGTCCACTTTGGAGGTCGAATGGTCCTTTCACCGCTTTTGTTAGATTCTTGACAGTAGCAAAATGCCAGTGATGAAGGAGCAAGGAAAATAATGTTGTGGTTGGCAGGGTCACCACATGGGGAAACTGTAGGAAGGTTGAGAACCGCTGCTCTAAACAACAAAGGCTCCTTTCGGAATCCGCAAACATTTAAGGCATGCCAATTGTTGACTTAGGCCCTTCGTCGCTAGGTGAATTAATAGTGACTGCGTGTCTGGTATAGTTGTTCATAGTTCAACCTCATAGTTGTTCTCTAAGCCAGCGTTTTCTATAAGCAGCAGAGAGAGCAAATGCTTTCAGGCCTGGTGGGTCACACAGCCTCTGTCACAAGCACTCAGCTTTGACGCTGTAACACCAGGCAGCCAAGGACAATAGGGACAGCAACAAGCGTGACTGTGTTCCGGGCAAGCATCTTCACAAACACTGGAGTTTGAATTCTCTACGTCTCCCATCCCCCACGCTCCGACTCCCACTCTCTGGAATTGTAAGAAGCCTTCTTAGCTCACAGCTATACCAAAACAGCCACGGGATACACTTGGCCCACAGGCTGCAGTTTGTCAAATTGGGTCTCATCTAATCTTCTCAACATACCTGGGAATATAAAGTAGGACTCTTGCTATCATTTGATGAGTGAGGAAAACGGAGGGTCAGAATGTCTAAAGACGCTGTCCAAGGCCAGTAGACCCGAAGGTGACGGGGCCAGGACCGAAAGTCAGCTTGCAGGTTGCAAAACTCTGGGCTCTTTGTAATCCCCTGATGTCTCTTAAGCCTCGATCTGCTCATCAGGAACAGAGGTCATGAAGAAGTAGCTTTTCTTCAGACCTGATGAGGATTGGATGTAACTTAAAAAACATGTTCATGATGCACACGAACAGGTAAAAAACTATAAACAAGTACGGTTGTGCTATCATGGCTTACATTTAGAAAGACAGTATGGGGCTGAGCCCCGGTGGCGTAGTGGTTGTGCACAGGACTGCGGCCCACTGGGACGGAGCTTCAATTCCAGCAGTGGGGCTGGGCCTCCTACTCCCACCGCCAGAGAGCAGTGATGCCCACCCCCCCCAAAAAAAAAAAAAGAAAAGAAAAAAGAGGAGCTAGGATGATGCGATAGTCTAGCACTCATTTGCTACTTGAAGGGTCAGTGGTTGAAACTCACCAGTGGCTGCGGGGATTGAAAGAGCTGGGGATCCATGACCAGAAGATGACAGCCTCCGTATGGATGGATGGAGCAGTTCCGAGCTGTCCTCAAGGGCTGCTAAACTCAGGATTGGTTCTATGGCCTACAACAAAAGGCTTTTGCCCTTAGATGGATGTGGTCAAATGTCGTCTTCCTCACTTAATAGCTTTGTGACATGAGGGGAAATTACTCAGCTTCTGTGACAGTCAGGCGTTGGTTCAACTTAGCCGTGTCAGGCTGAACCCTGGTGGCGTAATGGTTGAGTGCAGGACTGCAGCCCACTGGGTTGGCGGTTCCAATCCAGCAGCAGCTCTCCAGGAGCAAGGCTGGGCCTCCTACTCCCACCAGAAGACAGTGATGCGCCACCCCCCCCAAAAAAAAAAACTTAGCTATGTCATGATTCTCAGTTTGGCACTGAACTCTCTCCCTTGTTTTAATCTAGCATGATACGGTCAGCGTCATTGATTGGCTCTGCTGTGTGCAGCTAAGCAGTTGTGGGACGGTTAGGGTGAAGTATAACCCCTTTACTCAGGTCATAGCCCCTGAAGCAATTGGAAGGACCTTTCATCAAGGCTGTGGTCTAGCTCAGGAAAGTTCCCGCTGTGCAAAAACTAGCCTCTTCCTTGCTGGAGCAATCATCGGGCTCATCAACCCATTGTCCTGCTGCTGACCCTGGGAACTATCAGCAACTTGTCTGATTGCCTGCTGACTGGGTAGTCATCCCCTTCCGCCTCTGGCAGTCTATGGTCTTCCGCCTGCTTTATCTTCCTGCACCTTGGCTTATCAGCCTGGCAGCTAGGAAGAAGGCTTTTCTTTCGGACCCACATCTGACTCATAGACTCAAACCAGACTGAACTTAGCCATGTCTACAACTCTGTGAACTAATGTGTCCATGTATGTATATATGTATATGTTGTTGTTAGTTCTGACCCCCAGGGACCCTATGCACAACAGCCATGCACCATCCTTATGATTGTTCCTGTGGTTGAGTCCACTGCTCCTGGAGGACCTTCCTTTCTGTCACTGTCCCTCTGCTTTTATCAAGCATGAGGTCCTTCTCCTGGGACTGGTCTGCCCTGATAGCATGTCCAAAGTGGGAGAAACGAAGTCTCGCCGTCCTTGCCTCTAAGGATCACTCTGGAAGTCATTCTTCCAAGACAGATCCGTATGTCCTTTGAGCAGTCTGTGGCATTCTCAATATTCTTCTCAGGCACCACAATTCAAATGTACCAATTCTTCTTTGGTCTTTCTTATTCAACGTCAAACTTTCACATGCATATGAGGCAATGGAAAATGCCATGACTTGATATCTAGCTATCTATCTACCTATCTATCTATATGTGTATATACACACACATATATGCCTTATTCACTTTAAGCTTTTTTAGAAATATACATACACACATATATATTACTTATTAGCTTTGGGTTTTTTTTTAGCTTTGGTATATATATATATACATACACACACACACACACACACACACATATATATATCACTGGTTTGACATCTCTGGAAAATCCAATGTACCTCCCTTTCTCTGATGCTACGTCTTCTTTGTTTTTTGTTTTTGTTTTTGTTTTTTGGGCATCACTGCCCTCAGGTGGTGGGAGTAGGAGGCCCAGACTTTGCTCCGTGGAGCTGGAATTGAACCTCCATCCCAGTGGGCCGCAGTCCCGCGCACAACCACTATGACACCGGGGCTCAGCCTGAAGCTATGTCTTCTTAACTATTCCTTCTCCTCTCCCTTGTTACGGGGAAGGTTCAGGACACTAATATTCATAAAGTTCTTCACTCAGCACCTGGTACAGATATGTGTTCAATAAAACACTTCTTATTTTCAGGTTCTTGATGTGCTTAATTAAGAGAAAATGAATTCGGATCGTCATTTAGAAGAAATTAGCCCGGGTCACGCACCAGCCTCACCACCCTTGTCGAAACCACTCTGCCAGTCAGTTATCAACAACCCTTCACCACAACAAAAATCAAAGCCATCGCCCTCATGTTGATTCTACTCATGGCAAGCCTGTGTCTTAAGAGTAGGTTTATAGAGTTTCTCCATCAGGTTTTCTGGGCTGTAACCTTCATGGAAACAAGTGGCCAGAACCTCTTTCTATGGTACCTTGTAGAGCTCCTCCTGTTACCCACACTGTCTTCCAGACGGTGACTTTCCCCGCCAAAGGAGGCGACAATTACCGATCCTCCTGTCTCCTTCCAGAGATAGTCTCCAGTAGATGGATGCACACACACATAGACGTCTACACAGACACATTAATCTGCTGCTAACCAGCAGGTCAGTGGTTCAAATTCACCCAGCAGTCCCCTGGGGAAAGACCTGGGGATCTGCTCTTGTCAAGATTGACAGTCTTGGAAATCATACCTGTATGTTCTACCCCGTCTATAGGGTCAGTCGATCTTGGAATCAACTCCACAGCAAACACATATGGGAACAAGTCATACAGTCAAGCACACTTTGATGCTTTATTATTTTTATTATATTTATTATATTATATTTATTATTTATTTTTTATTTTAGGACATCACTGCTTTCCGGTGGTGGGAGTAGGAGGCCCAGCCCCACTGCTGGAATTGAACCTCTGTCCCAGTGGGCCGCAGTCCCGCGCACAACCACTACGCCACCGGGGCTCAGCCCCTATTATTTATTATTATTATTTTCTTACCCAGCTCTAACTCTCTTGCTTGTGTAACTCATCACTAAACTTGAAGGTGACAGTCCTTACATAACTCCTCCTGCGGGTCCCTGAGAATACGGCATGAGTGAAGAAGTAATGCTTTTCAAGCATGCCTGTAAGAGCCAAGCAAGGTTCGCCCTTTTCTTCAGCGGCTGAGTATTCTGTTATGTGGCCCTGTTTGTGGCTATCGTGTGTTGGCTTCAACGCATGGTGACCCATGTGCAACAGAGCACAACATGCCTTGGTCACATGTCATTGTCATGCTGGTCAGTGGGCTCAAGACCATTGTTGCAGCCATCTTGCATGTTGAGTGTCTGCCAACCAACTGGGTGTCATTTTCCAGTTCTAGGTAGAGCAATGAACTCTTGTGATCCACAAGGTTGCTGTGGGTGAGGGAAAGAAGATCTGTTTGGGAAATATGTCCTCTGACTTTTCTTCGGTGCCTGTCTCTGTCTCAGAGGTCTGTTGAAAACTGGTCTTTAGGCTGAGCCCCAGTGGCGTAGTGGTTGTGTGCAGGACTGCGGCCCACTGGGACAGAGGTTCAATTCCAGCAGTGGGGCTGGGCCTCCTACTCCCACCACCGGAGAGCAGTGATGCCCCTCCCCACCAAAAAAAAAAAGAAAACTGGTCTTTGAAGTACTGCTGCCAAAGCAACATGCAAGCTACATAGCCCCACCATCTGACGGATGGTGAGGTGCAATGGGTAGCTCAACTTGGATTGTTGACCCTTGACCCATTCCCCTTGGTGTGGCCATGTGGGCTGACTTCTCTCTGACCATTTCCTCTTATGCAGCATGCTTCCAGGGCCCCTGGGTGTGCACGTCATTGGACTGTGGCTCTGTGTGTGCATTGATTTTGGTTTCACAGTCAAATTCCCATCCCAGAATCCCTTTCTCGTGACACTCTCACTTGCAGTGTAGGAAGAGTCCCACAGCCTACCCTCATGGGACACACTGATGTGTCTGATTTCTGCCCCAGGGACACTGGAAATGGTACAGCTTTGTCATTCCCACCTGCCTTTCTCCCGTAGGGGTGAAGCCGGGCATTTCTGCTTACATCTAAGGGCCATGGTGGCACAAAGGTTAGGCGCTTGGCTACCAACAGAGAGTGGTCCATTTGAGCCCATCCAGCAGCTCTGCGGGAGAAAGACCTGGCCATCAGCTCCCTTAGAGACAACAGAGGATAAAACCTATGGATAAAACCTACAGGGCAGGTCTTCTGTTACAGGGGGCACCAGAGGCCGAAAGCTGATACCCCTGGCAGCCCCTAACAGCAACAACAAAGGGACACAGGGGTTGGCTTGTCTCCTCTCTCCCTTGGATTAGTGAACTAAGCCCCTTTTGATCCCAGTTCCTCTGAAGGCTTCCGGACCTCCCTCGTGATAGGCCACCTGCATGCCTGTTCCGTATCGCTCATTGTCAGCAATCCAGATGTGTTTTCTGTTGTCACCTGAAGCTGAACACCAGCCTCAGAGAGTTAGATTCTCCCATTGGAAGTGTCCGTCCTGGGTCAAGTCCAATTGCCTCCAGGGTAGGAGGAGGAGGAACGTGTTTCCATTTTTATTTTTGGAAAAGGAAAGCTATGGTCAGGACAAGCAGAAAAAGAATGTCACTCCTCGTCTCAAGCTTTGATTTCTTAAAATTATTGTTAAATTGTACTGCGAAAATGATGAAGTTATTGTTTTTCGTCATTCAATTATTTTAAATGCGTGCATTCTTGGGAGAAAACAGTTTCTCTCTTCCCTAAGACAGCTATTTTTAGCCATTGGGTAAACATTTCTCAAGATTTTTATCTGATTATACAAACGGACAGCATATGATTAAGAACCAATGACACCCGGGCTGAGCCCCGGTGGTGTAGTGGTTGTGCGCGGGACTGCGGCCCACTGGGACGGAGGTTCAATTCCAGCAGTGGGGCTGGGCCTCCTACTCCCACCACCGGAGAGCAGTGATGCCCCAAAAACCGAAAAAAAAAAAAAAAAGACCAATGACACCAAATGAAGAAGTCCAAACTGCACTGACGGCATCAGCCAATACCAGGGTCCAGGACCTGATGGAATACCAAATGAAATATTTCAACTAGCTGATGAAACCCTTGTTCATCTGATGAAGCGCTTGCTCATCTATGCCTCAAAATTTGGAAGATATCTACTTGACCAACTCAGATGAAACTCACATTTGTACCCATTCCAAAGAAAGAATTGCCCAAGGGCTGAGTCCTGGTGGCGTAGTGGTTGTGCACGGGACTGCAGCCCACTGGGACGGTACTTGACCAACTCAGATGAAACTCACATTTGTACCCATTCCAAAGAAAGAATTGCCCAAGGGCTGAGTCCTGGTGGCGTAGTGGTTGTGCACGGGACTGCAGCCCACTGGGACGGAGGTTCAATTCCAGCAGTGGGGCTGGGCCTCCTACTCCCACCACCGGAGAGCAGTGATGCCCCCCCCCCAAAAAATAGCCCGATAGAATGCTCAGTGGTATCACATGCAAGTAAAATTTTGCTGAAGATCATTCAAGAATGATCAGAGCAGTACACTGGCAGGGAGCTCCCAGAGATTCAGGCTGGATTCGGGTGGATAACTCACTAACGAAAGGTGATGTGAGATGGATCTCAGTTCAGAGCAGAGGATACCAGAAGGATGTTTACTTGCGCTATGTTGACTAGGCAAAGACATTTGACTACATGGAGCATAACAAACAAGGAGAGCCTAGAGAAGAATGGGAATTCCAGAACACTTCACTGGGCTTCTGCAGAACTTGTCCATGGATCGAAAGGCAGCTGTGCAATAGAACAAGGGCACACTTTCTGGTTTAAAGTCAAGGAAGGCTTGTGTCAGGGTTGCGTCCTCTCAACATATTCATTCAATCTGTGCGCTGAGCAAGTCATCGGAGAGGCTCAATTCTATGAAGAAGAATGCGGTATCAGGATTCGAGAACGGCTTCTTAGCCACCTTCGATATGACACAGCCTTGCTTGCTGGGAGTGAGGAGGACTGGAACCATTTGCTGATGAAGATCAAGGATTGCAGCCTCCAGCCTCGAAGACACCTTGATGTCAAGAAAACGAACACTCTCGGGCTGAGCTCTGGTGGCGTAAGTGGTTGAGTGCGGAACTGCAGCCCGCAGGCTTGGCAGTTCAAATCCAGCGGTGGCTGGGTAGCGCCCACGACCACCAGAGGCAGTGATGCCCACAAAAGAAAAATAAATAAATAAATAAATAAATAATAAATAAATAAAAAAAAAAAAAGAAAACGAACACTCTCACAACTGGACCCGTCGGTAGCATCATAATAAACAGGAACGACTGAAGTTGTCAAGGCTTTCATATTGCTTGGGTTAATAATCAATGATCATAGAAATAGCTGTCAAGAGAGCCAAACATGCATGGCATTGGATAAATGAGTTGAAAAGCAAGAATGTCACTTTGAGGACTAATGTATGCCCGACTCAAGCCATGATATTTTTGGGGGGTTTTTTTCTGGATTTTTTTTATTTGGGGGCATCACCACCCTCTGGTGGTGGGAGTAGGAGGTCCAGCCTTTGCTCCTGTGGAGCTGGAATCGAACCTCCGTCCCAGTGGGCTGCAGTCCCCCGCACAACCACTACGCCACCGGGGCTCAGCCCAAGCCATGATATTTTCATCCGCCTCATATGCATGTGGAAGTTGGACATTGAGTAAGGATGACTTAAGAAGAATCGCTCCATTTGAAGTAGGGTGCTGGTAAAGAATATTGAAAGTAAAACAAACAAACAAACAAAATATTGAAAGTACCCTGGACAGTCAAAAGAAGCACCAAATCGGTCTTGGAAGATGTACCACTAGAATGCTCCTCAGAGGCAAGGATGACATGTTGTCAGAAGAGGCCAGTCTCTCGAGAAGAACATCGTGCTTGGTAAAGTAGAATGGCAGTGAAAAGAGGAAGACCCTTCATGAGATGGATTGACACACTGGCGACCACAGTGAGCTAACAAACAGTGGTGACGATGTTGCGGACTTCAATGGTGCACAGCATCCTTGTAAGGTACTTCCCTGGACTTTAAAACAACAAACATACATACATTAGGAAAAAGGGTGTGGCGATGCACTTCTGAAAAAAGTCAGGCAGTCTATAGACCATTGGACATCCCCCCACAGAAGGGTTACAAGGAAGGGACCATTCAATTCAGTCTTGCAGAGACAAAACACACATCATTCCTCTAGTCTGAATGCTTCCTCCTCCCCCCCACCCCGACTACCACGATCGAGTTCTAGTTTACAAAGCTGGTTAGACCAGAGTACACATATTATACAGATAAGCGCTCTGGACACATGGAATTTAGGAGAGATAAAACCCTCAGGAACAGTAGTGGGAGTAGCAATATGTCATGTGGGCAGGAGGATGGTAGGGGCAGGGGAGGCAAGGGAGAGGGAGAAAGGGAGAAGCCCCTACAAGCTTGGATATCTATCCCACCCCCAAGGGCACAAATAACACAGAAATATGGGTGCAGGGAGACAACGGACAGTGTAAGACACAGAATAACAACAATCATATATAACTGATCAAGGGTTCATGAGAGTGGGAGGGTGGGGGAGGGAGAGGAAAAAGGAAGAGCTGAGATCAAAGGCTCAGGTAGAAAGAAAATGTTTTGGAAATGTTGATGGCAACATATGTACAAGTGTGCTTAATGCAATTGAATGATGGATTGTCATAAGATTTGTAAGATCTTCCCAAAAAAATGATTAGTGATATGTGTGTGTGTATATATATATATATACACACACACACACAGATTCATACTTTAAAAAATGTTATCAGGTGGAATTGCTGTTTTCTTTCACTTTTTTTTGGGGGGGGGGCATCACTGCCCTCTGGTGGTGGGAGTAGGAGGCCCAGCCTTGCTGCTGGATTTGAACCTCCAACCCAGTGGGCCGCAGTCCCGCGCACAACCACTATGCCACCGGGGCTCAGCCTTTCACTTGTAAAAATCATTTTCTTGGGGGCTTATACAACTCCTAACAATCCATACATCCATCCATTGTGTCAAATGTATTTGTATATCTGTTGCCATCATCATTCTCAAAGCATCTGAACTTTCTTAGCACACTCAGGATAATTTTTGTTGTTGTTGTTGTTTTTTGGGCATCACTGCTTCTGGTGGTCGTGGGTGCTATCCAGTGCCACTCCTGAGAGCCGCCGCTGGATTTGAACCGCCAAGCCCGCAGGCTGTAGTCCCACACTCAACCACTTACGCCACTGAGGCTCAGCCCCACTCAGGATAATTTAAAAGACTGAAAAAATTCTTAACTAACTAGCAGCCGTTTTTTTAAAAAAAAAAAAAAAAAACTAATTTATAAACCAGGGGGTGGGAGAACCAGCCAGTGAAAACCCGTGGATCAATCCTCCTGGACCTGGGGTTGCCCGAAGGGAAGGCCACTGCAGCAAATGATGACAAAATGATTCGATAACGCGGGCAAAGAATATCGAAAGAGTCGTGAACTGTCAAAAGAACAAGCAAATCTGTCTTGGAAGACGTACCACAGGAATGCTCCTTAGAGGTAGGGATGACAAGACTTTGTGTCATGTTTGGACATGCTGTCAGGAAAGGCCAGTCCCTGACATGTGAGCCTGCACATGCGCATAAAGACAGAAACGCATATGG
Source organism: Nesogale talazaci (assembly GCA_004026705.1). Lineage (NCBI taxonomy): Eukaryota > Metazoa > Chordata > Mammalia > Afrosoricida > Tenrecidae > Nesogale > Nesogale talazaci. The sequence continues at coordinate 12,832 of PVJH01040148.1, forward strand.
GGATGTGTACAGCAAAAAATAGGGTCTCACGTTTTATTTGTCAAGTTGCAATTCTTTGACGTCGGTCTCTTATTCAGCACATGTTTATTGAGCATCAACTAGGTGCCAGGCACGGTGTTTGTTTGTATGGTTTATTTTTGTTTCACCTGTTTTGTTTTGTTGTTGTTGTTGTTTTGGGGGGGCATCACTGCCCTCTGGTGGGAGTAGGAGACCCAGCCTTGCTCCTGGAGAGCTGCTGCTGGATTTGAATGGCCAACCCAGTGGGCCGCAGTCCTGCACACAACCACTACGCCACCGGCGCTCAGCCCCCCCTGTTTTGTTTTAAACCAGTGAGTTTTTTATGATCGTGAAGGTTTGGGGAGCAATGAGACAGTCACGGAATCCCGGACCTGTTGTGAACATTCAGATTTCTCTCCTCCTCTGTCTGTAGGTAGACCTTCAATAACACATCCACAGTGATCCATTTAAGATCCACATGGTGCTTTCTGTGACTGGGGGTGCTCAGGACTCCATGTAGATGCACACCAGCCCCGCTGGACACATGAGAACGACTTCAGAGGGTGTCCTGGGGAAGATTGCCCAGCCTCTCCCTTGTGGAGCTGCTCTGTGGGTTCAAACCACTGACGTTTCAGTAGGCAGCTAAGCACAGCTGTGGCGCCACCAGACTGCAGATCTATTCTTTTGTCTCCCCCCACGGTTTCATGGCAGAGTCACTGGCACACAGTGCCTGGCCAGGAAACACGTGGAATTCATGATGCCATCTCTGGTCCAAGACATGAGAAGGGCAAAATATGGGAAGGGTCAGACGGTCGAGTAATGGTGCTTGCTTGTGACTGTATGTCGGATGTTAAATAAGTGTCTACATTGGTTTGGGCTTTTGAAAAAGGCCAGGTACCCTCCGTTTGCTCTACAAATACTTCATGCCTTCCTACCTGGGCCAGGCTCTGGGCTAGGCCAGGGGATACAGCAAGACAGAAGAGCTTTCTTATGGGACTAGACAGGACGAAGGGCAATAAATAAATATAATCAACAAGATGCTTTCAGGAAAGGAGGGTTCCTGCCTAAGAGGCAAGGAGTCTCTGTTCTGGGCAAGGAAAATGAGAAGTGGAGAATTTTAATCTTTGAATAGCATGGGGAAGGTAATTGGTGCCAGTGAACTGTACTTATAAGAGTGATCGGAATACCAGATATCTTGTTCTGTGTTTTTTCATTAAAAATGGACCCATGCTCATCAGCAAAAGAATGGACACAGAAATGCTGGCATGTGTGTACACCATGCAATACTCAGACTCAAAACTGATGACGAAAACGTCCTTTCTGATGCTAGTAACCCTGAAAGACAGGCTAGAACTGTCCCTGTGGATTCCCAAGACTTTAACTCTGCAAAAAGTAGAAAGCCCCTTCCCCATCCCCCCCACCCCACCCCTCCGCCTTCCTCCCACTGAGCAGCTTCTGGTTTGAATTGTTGACGTGCTGTTAGCTCCGTCTTTCCTGATCCTCTGAACGTGGTCCTTGCAGCCCAACACACAACCACCGCAGCACCAGCTCCTAACGGGTTACCCGGCATCCCTACATCACGGAGCACCCGGTGGCATGGATGCGCCTGGAGAACATTCTGCCAAGTGAAATGAATCCATCACAAAGGACACATATTGTCTGAAACTGTTGTTAGAAGAAAGAACAGCAAAACCAAAGACTGTCATTCCAAAGGGAACAGACTAGGAGGTTAACAAGGAGGGGAGGGCAAAGGAGGGAAGATGAAATAGTAGGCTAGAGGGCAGACAGCTATGAACTTGGGTGATGGGGAAGATAGGGACCGGCAAGAGCAAGAAGAGAAATTATGGGAGGGCAAAAGGGAGGGTAAGCTATTGGGAGGGCTGGAGTTTAATCAAAACGATTGAATAGGAAATGAGGGGCTGATACCAAGGGTTCGAGTAGAGAGAAAATGTTTTGAAAGTGATGATGGCTGATGCCTGCCCCACCCCCCCAAAAAAGAAAGTGATGATGGCATCTTATGTACAAATGTGCTTGACACTGTGGATGGATGGATGGATGGATGGATGGATGGATGGGTGGGTGGTGATAAGAGCTGCATGAACCCCAATAAAATGTTTTTTTAAAAAAACTATTGAACATGAAACGGATGGTCCTGAAACAAACATTATACAGACATTAGGTCGAATGAAATGCAACTGTAAGAACTGTCTTGAAGGAAGTGTTGTAAAGTGATTTACCTATCCTGGATTTCTTATACAGAAAATGCAAGGAAGGGAATAAGGAGGATGAACAACAGAAAAGTGGGTCCAGGGAGACATTGGATGATGTAAGGTATGACAACATAATAATAATAATTCATAAATTGTGAAGGGGAGAAGGGAGGGAGGAAGCAGGAGGAATTAATATCAGGGGCTCAAGGGGAAAGCAAATGTTTTAAGAATGCTCATGGCAACGAATGCACAAGTGTGTTTGACGTAATGGCTGGCTGGCTGGCTGGATTGTGTCAAAAGTTGTACAAATCGGGCTGAGCCCCGGGGGCGTAGTGGTTGTGTGCGGGGCTGCAGCCCACAGGGTTGGCGGTTCATATCCAGCAGCAACTCTTCAGGAGCAAGGCTGGGACTCCTACTCTCACCAGGGGGCAGTGATGCCAAAAAAAAAAAAAGAGTTGTACGCATCAAAAATAACAAAATCGCCTAGGAAGGAGAGTCAACAATGGAGCGTGTTCAAGATATCTCTTTGAGGGGCTGAGCCCCGGTGGCGTAGTGGTTGTGCGTGGGACTGCGACCCACTGGGACGGAGGTTCAATTCCAGCAGTGGGGCTGGGCCTCCTACTCCCACCACCGGAGAGCAGTGATGCCCAAAAAAACAAAACAAAAAAACAAACAAAAAAGATATCTCTTTGAAATGGAGGATGCCAATCACAGTGACACCTGCAGCATGGAGACATGGGTTGAAACAAGGGCATCGGACGAAGAACAGAGGTGCAGGCAGAGAGGAGGAGACGGAACCGAGGAACTGGGCCAAGACTAGGAGATTCGGTGGCACAGCAGCAGGTTTCCATGCTTGCTCACTGAG
>PVJH01040149.1:0-15900 GCA_004026705.1 Nesogale talazaci
AAATATTTAATTAAAAATATTTTTAAGAATGTGCAGTTTAGAAACAATGATACCTGATGGCGAGCTGCTACTGAATATGAAGCTGTTGTTGAGACAGATTTACTGGGAAATTAACATTGATAGAGAGGATACTTTTGTTAGGTAAATACTATACTGGCATTTTTATGTGAAAAAGAAGAAAAACATACTTGAGAAGTGTAAGATCACAGGAAATTAAAAGTATCACTGAAGATACACCAAAAGAGCGAGATCTGTAAAAGATTGGGTGTGGTGACTGCAAACAGGTTGAAAGAAGTGCGACTGGGCAGATGGGGCGGACCCGCCTGGGGTTCTTCCCTCTGCTATGCTCAGGGTCCCCAGAGCCAGAATTGACTCTGGCATGTAGAGACAGCAACTCATCAGCACGTCGAACATATGCATGTTTCCATTCCATAGGAGGGAACTTTAGCACTGCACCAGCCATGTAATTATATCCTGTGAATTCTATTTTGAATAAATTATTGTATTAATCTTCCACCGGTGTTTGGGTTATTTTCTTTCTATTTTTTATCTGTGCATTGTTCTGACTGGAGATCTAGTCAAGAAACTTTTCCCCATTTTCTGAAGTCATGATGATATATGCTATTTATATGATACATACGCTATTGTAAACTTTATAATGCAATAATTGCTAGCCCTCCCCTATTCTCTGAACTGATTATTAACTTGGATAGGAAATAGAAAAGTCTAAGCTGCTTACTTAGTAGGTCCCTGATGGAGCATACTCACTGAGGTCTTTGAACTAGGGGACAGGATGTGTCTACACACACAAAACGCATTCAACCCACATCACACACCACCACCAGTCTGAGTCCTTGTCTTCCGCCTGAGCATAGTTTTCTGTCATGAAACTTGAGTTCTGCCTGTTTTCTTTCCATCCTTTCCTGTTGTTACTGGTAGTTGCCATGAAGATCTCACGATGCAGACAAGAACTGCTGCACAGAGTTTTCAAGACTTTGTTTTTTGAAGCAGATCTCCTTGGCTGTCTTCCTAGATGGTGGGCTCAAACTGGCAACCTTTAGGCTAATAGCCAAGAACTTCACCCCTTTGTGCCATGAAAGGATTAGCCCATCTCCATTTTTGCAAAAGTCTAATCCCTGTGTCTGTGACCTTGTTTTATTAAAGAGTCTTCTGCCCTGTGTCTCTAGGACTAAGATGATCAGCTTCTAACCTTGGCCGGCTTTTGTTGCTCTTGAAATTTATTTGTATTAAAGCCAAAGAAATGTACTTCCATTTGAGCTGATTTTAACTGATGGTGGCATTCCAGGGCAAAATCGACGGCCCCTGCAAGTTTCTGAGATTTTAAACCTTTACAGTAGAAGACAGCCTCACCTTCCTAGTGGGTACTGGTAGGTTCAAATTGCTGACCTTGCTGTGAACAGTTCATTGTGTAACCAACTATGGCCCCAGGAATCCTATATTTATCCTCCCTTGTGCTGAATGCCCAATTGTCTAGCTCACCGATTTTGTGCTTATTTTACTTCCATCAATGGAATGCTTGGTTCAGCTCTGAGGCTTTTCAAATCTCCTGATGACAGGTTTAGCTGGATAGCCTTTACAGTTTTGACTGGTACCAGGTAACTGGTCCATCTCTGTTTCTGACTGAAACACTGCACACTGAGCAGCAGGATTTATGACCATCTCTCCTAATTTTAGAATTGCAAAAGGACATCATGGGCATATTTTTATTACCATGGTCCTGCTACAGACATTTTATCAAACAGGGACACATGCATATGAAAATGAACCTAGTTTAAAATAGTAAATTAAACTAAATTAACCATGAAATATAAACCTGACAGGAATTAAAAACCCTGTCACTGATCATTGCATTTAAGGCTCATTGAATATTGTTTTCTTCTGTGTTCAGATTAGTTTTATTGGTCATAGAAACCACATGTCACTTCCTTTGTAAGCTCCTCAGATTTATGACCAAGCATTTGGAATGGCCAATTTACTTCAATAGTTTTAATTGATCATTAATTTATTTCAATAGTTTTAATTGATCATTATACCATAGTCAAAAACAAAGTGATATCAGTAAAGCATGTTTTGCAAGTAAAGTTTCAAATGAAATGAATTTTATTATTCTAGGGGAAAATGCCAATATATTTACATACAAAATGATTCAAAGTTTTAATTCAACAAATTATGACTTTCACATGAAAACCTAACTGGATAGTTGAATACCATTCTGGTATATTAAATAAATGATTATAGAACGAGATTGAAATGAAAACAAAAATATTTTCTTCATAACTGCTTTTTAGGGATACCTGATATTAAATTTTGTTCCTGTGAATATGTCCTAAAGCAGAAATTGGGATCTTTGTGGTTATAATCAATTAAGGAAAGGTCATAGCGAAATTGGCTGGGTCCAAATTCCTTAGCGGTGGTATTCTCATAAAGACAAGGATCAAAAGCATATAATACAGGTATACTCCATGGCCATGTGAGGCTGAGACTGATTAGATGTTGGAAAAGAATAGTTGGGGTTACCAGAAGTTGCATGAGGCAAGAAAGAATCCTGTACTAGATCCCTGGGAAGTTCTATGTTGCCACCATTAACTTGATAGGGGCCTCAGCCTCTAAAATCTAGAAACAAAAAGTTTTTGTGCATGATTTTCTGCCATTTTTATGTCTACAAAAATAAATAAATAAACGCATAAAACACTACATTACTTTTAGCATTTCTATTTGACAAGAAACTAATTAGAGCATAATTAATAGACAATGTGTAAGTCAAGTAATATAATAAATTATCATTATTTTTAGCAATGGTACTATTTTAAAGTCACTAACCATTTGCAGCAACTTACTTCTTTTATTGAATTATCACAACTTCAAAGAGTCATAAACTACAGAATTATGCATTTTTGAAAATAGCTTCCCAGCATAGCCTGTGGTTGTTAGCCTTATCTCATTAATCCCTGTAAATTCAGTATGAATTTAAGAGTTCCTTCCTTCTAAATACAGCATGGCATTGAACTTACACAAGTTCTTGATCCCAAGCTTATCCTTTGAATGTTTTCCAATTTTAATTTGTTTTGTAAGAGAAAGTTTACATTTTAAATTTACTCCTTTATTTGAGTTGGAGATTTGTAGACATTGTGTCATATTTCACACTTAGTATTTGGATCTCATATGCATTAATGCATTGATATTGAAGAATTCTCTTAAGATTTATATAATACAAAGATGACTATTGTTGAAGAGATGTATATGAATTATGATAGACTTAAAATATTGAAGAGACATTAGCAGACTTATCTCTTTACTACCTTTTTTTAACTTGTTTTTCATTTTAGTGGAAGGAATTTGAAAAAATATATATCCATTGATGGGTAAGCCAAGATTTAGTTGGTATTTACTGGGATTCTAATATATAGCAGACAGAAAAGTGTATTGTTTCTCATGACTTTAATATATTGTTTTCACTTAATATATTATAGGAATTCATTTTTATTGTATAATTTTATAAATTCATTTTATAATTTCAGAGTTTAAGGCTTATAATATAGCTTCCTATTTGATAACATTAAAAATATTTTTCTACTCTTCTAATATAAGCCATTTTGATAGATTACCAAATTCTCTGTTTTGTTTATGAAGAAATTAATTACACATTAATGGGACAAATATCACAGAACTCAAGGCTCAGGGACCAAGATTTTCTTAAATGTAGATTTTTGTGAAGATTATATTACATACCCAACACTCAACTATCTGGATTTTGAAATAAGGATATGACTACTACCACATCATCCACTTTGTTTGACATACATAACTCATAGGACACAACTCCTGCTAATATCTGATTGTCTGACTAAATGGCAGGTTTCATAGTTGCACAGGTATAAGTAGTGCAAAATTTCATTTAATATATTCAGCTGCTGACTGCACTCTAAGAAAATCACATTTTGTGGAAGCAGATCTACAAAATGTGCTCATCTATGAGTCCGTGAAATAATAATAATATATACAGATTATTACTTGAAAATGATAAAAGTTTGTACTAAATTAGCAATGCCAAAGAAAAATATTAGAGAGAGGTAGCCCACTTAAGTTTTAAATGTGAAAAAAATGTAAATAAGGTGTTTTGAGAAGACATTCAAAAAGTTTTCTGAAAAAAATAAGAACCTGCATATTAAAAAGTAAACAATTCATTTCTGCTTTGAAATATAACGATAGGAAGGAGTCAGAAGAAACCATTCTACACTGATTCTAGAAATTAATACTCATTATCATCCAAATAATATACTTTAAATTTGCCATTTGACATTCTATGGATAATTTATTGAGTACAATATTAATTCATCCTCCTCCTCCTTCTGTTGTGTATTATTAATTAGCATGCATATTATTAAAATGGATTTTTTTAAAACGCTTTGAAAGTAACAAAACATAGTCATAACAAATTAGTCCTTCAGAGCAAATTCTTTTCTTAATTGATTTATACATTGATTCATTCAACAAAAATGCTTCTGTGCCAAACATATCCCTAGAACTTATGCATATTTTGGAGCTATAGCAGTAAACAAAATAGACCTGACCCCTGGTCTATCTGACTTTTTATTTATAGATTTTGTAAGCTTTCACTGAATCAAAATGGTGTTTTAAAATACAAATAATGAATAGTTAATGCTATAAACATTAATAAAATAGGCTTTGTTTTTGTGTATTGTAAGACACTAATCTGACTCCCATAATTTTAAATATTTAGTCTTAGATTTTTTCAAATATGTGTGTAGAAAATTCTATCTATATGTGAATATATCTATATATAGCAACATCAGTTTAAAATCTTTTAACTATTAAAGTTACAACTTATACTGTGTAGTGAATAGTGTGATTATTGTAAAATGAAATGAACTGAATATAATGGAATTCAAAACTATTTACATATAGATATTACAAAGATACTCAAGAGGATACAGAAATGCTATGGAAAAAATAGCATTAAAATGCAATGGACACTTTCTAAAATATTTTGCAGTCCCTCATATATTCATATAAGTATTTTTCAATGTGGTCATGTCACTGAATTATGCAATTATATTTGATTTTGAACAAATTGCTTCATGTTTCCTTTTTTCAAGGCATTTTACTGGAGGATCTTAAAACTCTTACCATAATCCACACATCCATCCATTGTGTCAAGCTCATTTGTACATTTGTTGCCTTCATCATTCTCAAAACATTTGCTTTCAATATGAGTCCTTGGTATCAGCTCCTTATATTCCTCTCCTTCCTGGGCCTCCTTTTAACCCTTGATAATTTATAAATTATTATGTTATGTGGGTGATGATTTTAATATACATTCACAAATCACTTAATATAAAAATTCCATTAAAGTCTTCCTATTTTTTGAATAATTTTATAGTATTTTATAATTCATTTTAATTTCAAATTACTGAATGAAATAAATATCCATAACATGTTACTGAAATACTAGTTGAGTTTTTTCCCCCCCAAATTGGCAGCTTATGGTTTGGTTAATAGCTTGGAAAAGAAAAATACTTAAAACATAATATAATTGGAGGGGTGATACTTAACACACAAAAAATAGCTAGATGAACTAGAACTTGCACAGTAGAAAGTGGTAAAAAGGAGTAACTGTGCCTAATCCTAGGGGAAAACAAGTCAGACTTGATGAATCCAAATAGAGAGGAGACGAGAAGAGAACAGAGAGATGCCTGTGCTTTATTTTGCTAGTTCAAGACAAGCTAGGAAAACAAAGCAATTATTTCCAGATAGGAAACTAATTAAATGAGGGCATAAAGAAAATGTTCTAAATTGAGTTGAATATATTCATGATGGATTCTTTGTGTTAATTACATTTTAGATCGCATTTATGTTTACAGAAATATCTTGGGCTTTGTTTTGTTTTTATTATTGCTACACATAAGTCATTTATTTTTTTTAATTGCACTGAGTTTCATTACTAAATTCTGAGCAATCGAATCTATATGCAGAAAGAGTAAAGCATGTGCAAACAACGTTATTAAAAAGATGGAATATGACCTTTTTTGCTATTCATTTCTCCATCTTATGAGTATACTATGAATAGAATGACCAGAGATTCAACCATGTCTGTGGACAATGAGAGTTACGAATCAGTGACACAAAGATAGGAGCCAAAGGATAGAAAACTCCTGGTCGCTAATGACTTTTTAGATGTAACACATTCATCCAACATTTTTAAACTGGAGCTCCATTTTAATCGGGAGGAGGAAGTCCAGTTTCTGTCTTACTCCATTATTTTGGGTTGTTCATTCCTGGGAAACAAACCTATCCTAAACCTACCCTTCGACTAGAAATGAGTGTGTAGATATGTTAATAATTAAAATCCTAGAATATCTCAGAATCGGAAGATCAAGAAGTAGTAGGAGATATGATAGAACCGGTTATGGGACAATTATGAAGTGCGTTACTGTGAAGTACAGAGAGCGGCATTATAAAGAGTAGAGGGGTCGCAATGCCACAGCAACAGCTGCCAAATCCTAAAAGTACAAGTGACTTTGGGAATGGAGATAACTATTTGTTAATAATTTGGGTGTTTTGTATAATCAGTGTAATATACAGAAACCAAAAGCTTAAATTCATTGGATAGTGGATTTGCTCACTAATGTCCTAAATGCAAGATGCCAGATAATGAGATAGTCAATAATCGGTCCTATTGCTTCTGCCTACAATCACAGGATCGCTGGTGGTGTAAAGTTTCGGCTGTGATCCATGTGGTAGGCACTTCACAATCATGAGCTTCACCATTGGAGAAAGACTGGGTTTTCTACTCCCATAAACAGGTAGAACCTCAGAAATCCACAGGGGTCACTATGAACCGGCATTAGCTCAATGGCAGTGAGATGGAATTTTTTGTTTTGTTTTAGTAGCTTTTTAAAAATGCAGATTCATAGAGTCCCACCTCAGAGCTATGGAGTCAGGGTCTACATTTTAGCAAGATCTCCCACTAATTGCACACACATCAAACTTTAGAGTGAACTTGCTTTATGTGTGCTATTTCTGAAGTGGTTTACACAGTTGCATTAATAGTGAATTGGAAATAATTTTAAGTAATTTATTCATTTATCACTTTGTCTTACTATGGTGACTTAGATGTTGTTGGACGTTTTGACCTTGAAATCTATGCCACAAAAATTTCAGACATTGGCATGGTGCCTATAGCATATTTTCTCATAGTTTCCAGATAGGTCTAGTGATTTCTTTCTGAAAATTAGCAAATGTAAAAGCTTAGAACTTATAGTAGAATATTATCTTCTAATACAATGCTGGAAAGTGAGGCCCTACATCCACATGGGCCACAAGAAAGGATAGAAGCACATTCAGCATCATGAGCATTACATGAGCCTAGAGAATGTTTAGTTATGTTGTTTCAGGTCTCACCATGAATTGGAGCCCACTCAACAACCATTAACAGAAAAACAACATGAATTATTAATACATATCAAAATGGGTACATGAGCAAATGTGGTGAAGAAAGCAGATGGTGCCTGGCTATCAAAAGATATATCATCTTAACAGCTTGAAGTTAAACAAGCAGCCACCTAGCAAAGCAATAAACCCACATGAAAGAGGCACACCAGCCTGTGTAACCATGAGGTATCTTCAGAACAGGGTAAGAGGCATCAGGAGATCCATAACAAAGAAACAAAAATATATTTTTGAGAATAATAGGGTTTGGAGCAGACACCCAAAACCCATTTATAGACAATGGGACATTCACTCAAAAAGGGGTCACAGAGATTGGATGATTAAACCAGGGCACAGTAAAATACCATGAAACACACAATATTCCTTAGGCTCCTAGAGGCATCTTCACCCCTCACTATCATGATCCCAGTTTGCCTGGAGCATGTGCAGAGATACTGATAAGAGATAAGAGCTCAGGACACATTAAATCTGTGAACAGGAATGGGAATAGCAATAGTAGGGGGGAGGTGAGTAGAGAAAGGGAAGAAGGTGGAAGAGGTAACAATGAGCCACACATAACCATGCCCCATCCCCTCCAGTGGGATGAACAAGAGAAACCATGGGGGATGGGAAACAGCAATCAGTGTAGATATGAAAATAATTTATAATTTATCAAGGGATCACAAGGGTTGGGCGTGGGAGGGAGGGAATAAGTATAGATACGAAGGGCTCAATTTGAAAGTAAATGTCTAGAAAAGAAAGATGGCAACATATGTACAAATATGCCTGCTACATTTGATATGTGGTTTGTTATAAGAGCTACAATGATGTGATCTTCTAATGGAATTTTTAATGATATTGCTAGATATAAACTATGAGCTTATGATTCTGAATTGGAGCATAAAAATCCCATTCTTAAGCAATGTAAATGCAATATTAGTGTTGATGATTCAAAGATCATAGTTTGAGAATTATTGCAATCAATGAATTTGACCATTCCCTATATAGAGTATTCATTCAGAGATCACTACCTTTTTTTTATTTTCACATTAAATTTCAGATGAGTAATGAATACACCAAGAAGTTTTTCTGTTGTTCATAAGTCTGGATTAACCTTTCTTCTGCAAACATGATTTTTTGACACTATTTTGTGACATTTTCAGGACTTTTTTTATTACACAAAATTTAAAAAATTAAATATAAAATATGCTCAACTCACTCCCATTGAGTCAATGTTGACTCACAGTGACCCCGTGTGGATTTCCAAGAATTTGACAATTTATTGAATTAGAAACTCAGTCTTTCTCTTGCTAAACAACTGGGGCTTCTAACTGACAATTATGCAGATTGCAGCTGAACATGAAACCACTGCACCACTAGGCCAACCTGTGAGTTTCTGAGACTGTAACTCTTTTTGGGAGTTGAAAGTCCAGTCTTCCTCCCATGAAGCTGATAGTGGTTTCCAACTGCTCACTCTGTGTCTCGCAGACCAGCATGTAACCACTATATTACCAGGGCATGAAAAGAACTACAAGAAATTAAAATGGGACTTGAAATTAATAAGAAAATTTCTATCTTATATCATTTAAAACCCCCTTTGAGAGAAGAACAATTTTGTGAGACTAGTTGTAAATGAAGCATGGCTAGAACTTGGATGCAGATCAAAATTTCAAGAATACACAGTCAAGGTCAATATAATCTGCAAACAAGTGTTTATTGACATATCAAGGAGATGTCCTTGATACAGCATGTTATACTGGAGTTTGGTCTCTGTTCTTTGCTTTGTAGATTATATATTTACAGCACCTGGTTTTTTTTTAGAGAATATTGTACCAAGAATGTTACTTATAAAATTTTAAAATATTCTGAGTGAATGCAACCAGTACATATTCCCAATTTTGAGTATGAATAAAAAGAAAGGACACAGTTCAGTTCTTTGCTGCATGTTTGAATGAGCTGTCACCCTCTGCTTTCTTAGAGATCCATTCCAGGTGCTTCTCCTTCCTCCACATCTCCATTCATTTATAAAAGTACTACTATTTTGAAAAACATAATTAAGAAAATACTACACTCACTTTCTACTGGTTATATTTCCATGGTTATATTTCAAAGACCATTACGGGAAAACCAGCATTATATAAAAATGGAGGATGACTACATCACTTCACCTGTTCTTTAAATACAATGCTGGAAAATGAGCCCCCTACATTGGAAGGCACTAAACACATCCACGTGGACATCTAGAATGGACTGAAACACACAGCAATATGAGCATTACATGGGCCTGGAGAATGTTTAGCTATGTTGTTCTTGGTCTCACCATGAATTGGAGTCCACTCAACAACAATTAAGAGCAGCAACAAAATGAATTAGTAATAGGACTCGGAGTATGCTTCTGTGTATGCTGCTGTGAACTTCTCACTGTGAAGTCAACCCTCCACCAGCAGTTTGGGCCTCTAGAATTAACAACAATCCTTTCTTGTCTACACTAGATGTGACACTTCAGCTATGATGAGCTTTGTTAATTCCATGTCTGTATTCCTCTGCAGAGAAATCATTAAGACATTATTTCAATTGTTATAAACATTGTTTAACAATGTTAACAATTTCAATTAATCATTTAAATGATTTTAACTAATTTGTATGTGGATCTTATACCTTGCCACATTGTGGAATTGATTTATTAGCTCTAATAGCTTTATTTTGTTCATAAAGCATGATTAACTCTATCAAGAGCCAATATGAAGAATATTTTCCAGGAAAGACTACTATCTTGGAATTTGAGCTAAGATCTGAAAATGAATAAAAATTATCCAGGTAAAATGAAGCAAGAGCAACAGGAGAGGAGAGTACCAGGCAGGAAAAGAAGCAATGAGGGAAATGTTCCTGTGATGTGCTCAGGAAAACAAATATATGATGAGATCATGCATGTTTGGAAAAAAATTGATGGAATAATATAAATCTGATAAATTCTGATAAATGATGGCTGTCCCTTAAACATCTGTAAATGTATTTTGCACTGAGAGTAGTCCAAGCAGTATGTTCAATTAGAATGCTGCTTTGTCTGACTAGAGTAGTGGTTATTGTTTGAACTATCTCAATCCATGGAAATGAAGTACAGACTATTAATTTCAGAATTATTTTAAAAGTTAATATTGAGATTGCTGATTGATTAAAAGACATAAAAAGGGAAACAAAGGGAGCTAAGAATCATTTTAGGTTTCTGTCTTGTGACAGGGGAAAGGAACTCAAATTTTTTTCAAAGACAGCATTGGAGAAGAAAACAAATTAGAGGAGAATGATACCTTGTGGTATAGATCATTTTATGTTAAGGTGGATGTCAGGTCTTCATATGAAACATAATAAAATATCTATGACATTTGAGGAATATCTTTTCTATAAAGAATTAACTTTATGAACAGAGAAGGGTCTTAGAATTTGACATATTATTTTTGGTGATCAGAGCAGGAATGTATTAGGCAGCTTTAAAAAAGGAAAGAAAGAAAGAAACAGCCTTGAGAGTGAGGCTTGAGTAGGCATTTTGATACTATAGCCTATGCTCTGTGAACATTACTCAAGATGAGGATGAGAGGATCAGCTACTACATGTTCATCAAACAGATGGTTATACATGAGTGAAATGGGCTAGAATTCTGCCTCCTTTGAAAGAACGTCGAAATGTAAATCCTTTCACATTGCCACCTGAAGATATACCTGCTTAGTTTTTGCTCTCAAATAAAGATACCAAAAGTTTGAAGGATTATGGGGAAGATATCATTTGGGTCCCCAATTGCAGTTCTCTTTTCTTTGGGTCCTTAAACTACTCCTTGGACTATTCTGAAATGTGAAAGATAATAAATTGCTTTCATTATTCTACTACCACCACTAGTCATTATCAAGTTGATTCCAGCTCACACTGAATCCATATTGTCAGGAAAGGGCTCTCCTGCAGGGTTTCTGAGGATGGCTTTTTAGATAACTAGGCTTTTTGTATAGTTGTTTTTGATGAATTTGAATCTCCAACCTTCCACTTAGTATTCAAGCATGTCCAGAGTTTGCAATACTTATGTATGCTGTATCCTCATTAATCTTGATCACTTTTTAATTCACTTATTCTTATCCTTTCAATTCCTGTATTTCCCTACTATATCTTGGCCTTCTACCCTTAAACACAAACAAATGTTTTTTACTCATCCAAACACTGTTACAAGCTCTGTCTTGCTATGGTTTTCTGGCTGATCTATGGGTAATGCCTCTAACCAATGTGGTTACATCACAAACATACAATCTAGCCTCTTCCCATCAACTTTCTTGGCTTACAACTCCCCAAAGGCTATTAAATACATCTACGCTGCTCACTCCAGGCCTTACTAGATGAGTTAAGAAAGAACTCTTGAATCACTGTGTAACAAGATGCCATTTTAAAGATTCGGGGAGCCCAGGGAAAATGAGAACTGTCAGGGGAGCCAGCCCCTAACAAATCAGCACAGGCCCAGCAGGCGCAACTGTACAGTGATAATACATAAAGATTATAGTAAAGTCTTAGGGAATAAGGGAGATAGAACAGAGAGCTAAATAAAGGGAGTATGACATTGCATGGCAGCATGCTCACCTCAGCCCTGCTAGGTTGTCCCTGTGGGGATGTGGAAGATGGAAATGAGAAGGCAGAGGGATCTGGGAAAGAGGACAGGGGGGCAGGGGACAGAGGAGAGAGAGACAGGGGAGAAAGGACCAGAGGGTAGGGGCCAGAGGTGTGCGAGTGATTTATTACTAATCAAGACATAAATCTTTTGGAGGGCATGCAAGCCACCTGAATACAGGTAGATATATACATCTCAGGAAGGAGTTATACTGTAGGTAAAGTAATAATAGAAGGGGGACTATCCAGGGATATACACACAATGGGAAGGAGAGGGATAGGGGTACACATGTGACAAGATGGATGTCTCCTAGATTCAGAAGGGCAACCTAACTTTGGATGTCACTGAGCAGGTTGCTCCTGCTCTCCATGGAAACAATTATCATCCTCATCAGAAGTGTGTGAACCCCACCTACAGTGGAGCAGACAGTAGTCTGATGGCTGAATGCCTTCAGGAAGAATGCTCTAAGCATCTGACCTCCCACCATGTGTTGGCAAATGGTCTCTAATATTTAGCATGTCTTTGGGGGAGACTAAGTTAGGGGCGCATCTTTTTTTATCCCACAGAGAACCACAGATCAAATCAGGATTGTAACTAAGTATTATATGTAACCTTTCGCCTTTTCACTTGATCAAATTAATTGTTTATGTAGAAAAATATTTTTGTGAAGAAAGCAATTAGCAAACTGAATAAAGTATGACTTTAGATAATAATGATGCATCAAATGTCTTTCATTATAAAAATTGAAAGTTTCAAATATTCAGAGTTTATAGTACAAAATAGTGTGGGGAATATTAGTTTTTCTTATTTTTTATTTTTTGCAAGTTTAAGACTACTTTGAAAAAATGTATGTGTGTGAGTGTGGGTGTGTGTGCCACCTGAAGACAAGCCAATCTCCAAAAAACACTCAACAATTTCTATAAATGGACCATTACACTCACCAAGACATTTCTGCAAGATATATATACACTCATCTTCTTTCTCAGTTACAACTACTCTAGCTTTCATAGACCAATTACAATTTTGTAAATAGTCACCTTGTTGGACATAAAAGATATCAGAAAATGGTTCAAATGCTAAGTCTCATGAAAACTGCTTATTCTAATCTCCATATTGAAGAGGTGTATCAGCAGGGATACTGACAAGGACAAGAAGCTATTTGTCATTGGAGAACCTAAATATGTCACAATCCAAAAACTAGAAGTTCACAGAAACAAAAAATAGGTAGCTCAAGAGGATGCAATATACTTTTCATAAATCCTCTCGTCTCTAGCTAAAGAACCTATAAATTTTTTTCTCCAGGCTTTTGTTAACAACAGAATACACCATGTAGGCACTAGATCTAGATGCCATCCTGACCTCATCACATAAGAAACAAAAAGTGGGGCAAGAGAAGGAAGTGTGATCTATTAACAGCATAACCGAGAATGGAGTCTCACACAGAGGCTGATTGTATCTCAGAATCTCCTTCGTTCATGTGTTGTTTCACTCAGCCTGTGGTTCGAAGTATGAAAACCAGTCCACTCTTTGTCTACATTTTTACCATACTCCACACTCTCTTCACAGTCCCTTGACAGAGTTAATATAGCTTAATTTTTAATTCTTTCTCATTTCCCTCTGAATGCCACTTCGAGTAAAATAGAAACAGACCTACAATGGTTTCAGATAATAGACCATTTAGGCATACTTAGTATCTGAGAAAATAAAAGATAAGAAGAACACTGCTATCTATTTTTAGAGAGAGAGAATAGAAGTATTAGCAATACACACAACTATCAGACTTCTAAAAATAAATAAGAAAAAGACAACTTAACAGAAAAGTGGGCATGAAACTTGAATAGTGATTTCATTATTGGATGTTAGCCAAAGTCATTAATTTATTTTAAAAGATGCTCAGTCTCATTAGTCATTAAGAAAATGCACGTGAAAACAGCAATTATTTCCCTCTAAAAGTGTATCAGAATACAAAAATTGAAAAGACTGGCAATAGGAATTAAAGCAGCAGGAATTCTTCTGTAAATGCACGTGGGTGTGTATATACATCTTTATATACAACACGCTTTGGAAAAAATGTTGACCATATTTTGTATACGTAAACACAATACATATGTGCAATATGAACCCCAAATTTTAATTTTCTACATATACACTCTCATGCATGCAGATGACATGTATAAAAATGTTCATAGTACCATTTTCTTAAAGCGAAAAATATCAACAAGACAAATATTTATGAATAGTGCAGTGCATCAATAATTTGAGCTTTTCTCAGACAATGCAATTCTATATGACAAGAAAGTATGTGAACTGCAAACTGGAACGTTTCTTATAAATAAAAATGCACAAAGCAACTCTGACATAAAAAGGTAAATAATTGTAATTCTTTATAACATTCAAAAGCAGGCAAAAATACAATGGGGATGCATAGAGTTCTTGGAAAATGAAATAAACCAATATTAAAATAAAAGGAATTTTTTTTCACAAACTTTTAAAAGCTCCTTATATATGATGCATACATAAATTTAAACTTTTGGAAGAGAAAAGGTATGATAATTGGACATTTGTATGATGGGGTTTTCTGGAATTCTTAAAATATTTAATTTAGTGACCTGTGTAGTGGTCACATAGGCATACTAACTATTTGTTAGCCAGGGAACAAACAGTTATATCATGTATATTTTGATGTATTTATATTATGTTGCAATGATATTTTAAAATACTATTAAGGTTTATTGGATATAATAAGCAAACAACACTGGAAGATAGTCCATAAAAAGTTAAAGGAACCTCCCTCAGATATCTACTGCTGTCCTAACAGAAGCACTACAGCTGAATGACTTTAACCACCAAAGGTTTTCTCACAGTTAAGAAGAGTAGAAGTCTGAATTCAGAGCATGAACTTTAGGAGAAGGCTTTCACAGCGGGTTCTGGGGGAAGGCCCCATGTCTCAAACCAATATCTGTGGTCCTGGTGCTTCTTGAAGATCTCCATGTATCTAGGCTTGTCTCCCACTGGGTCAAGGGCATTGTCTGCTGTGGTATTCTGCATCCAAAGGATACCCTGCACTACTGAATCTTGTTGGTAATGTTTGTTTCCTATGCTTACTGCTTTGCTTTCTTTTTATTCTATGCTTGCTTTGTTTACTTATTTCCAAAAGAGACTCAATGAAGATACAAACTAATCTTGTAAATTGTATTCTACTCATTTGTATTAGTAACTTAAAAATGTCATACATTTTTACATGGGTCAGAAGCAGTTGTGGAAACAGAACAAGGGAAGACTGCAAGGTTCAAAGGCATCAACCTGTGATTCTCAGTATTGTGATTCTCAGCACGGTTTAGGTTGAATGAGGCAGAAGTGGGCGATGTTAAAGAGAGTTTGTGTGGCTGTTGTTAGAAGTTGACGCTATCGCAGAGCCCCGACGTACAGCAAAACATGGCTCTATTCTGTGCTCCCTCACAAGGCTTGATATACTGGAATCTTTTGTTGCAGCCACTATGTAGATCCATCTTGTCCCGGACCACCTTCTTTTTTGCTGCCTCTTAATTTACCAAAGGAACCCTGGTAGTGTAGTGGTTACTCCTGGGGCTGTGATCAGAAAAGTCAGAGCATGGGGAAGTTGGGACTTTCCATTTTACATTTTGATGGGACACAATTTGATCTTTGACAATAACATCTTCCAAATGTTATCTTTAATACAATTATTCAATTTGCTCCTTTTTTCACCAAAGTCCAAAACATTTATCCATAATTATATCAGGTTATAAATATTTGCTTGCCTTGATTTTTTT
>PVJH01040150.1:0-15923 GCA_004026705.1 Nesogale talazaci
TTAGATCATATGAGTGGCACAGCGCATGCCTCCCCTCATTTGTTAATGAACATGATGATGGTTCTTCACTGTAGAGTTTACACTGTTAAATATTATAGTACTTTGCTTTATTTTAATAAATATTTTAATATCTGGTACTATTTGGTTCAGATTTTTTTATTGTTTTTCTGC
This sequence comes from Nesogale talazaci, assembly GCA_004026705.1. Taxonomy (NCBI): domain Eukaryota; kingdom Metazoa; phylum Chordata; class Mammalia; order Afrosoricida; family Tenrecidae; genus Nesogale; species Nesogale talazaci. Next base: position 172 of record PVJH01040150.1, read on the forward strand.
TCTGAAAACTGGATGCATCTTATGGTCCAAAAAATATGGTAGTTTTATTGTTTGGATTTAAGAACACTTCAAGAATATTTTTGTTTGAGGTTTCCAGGGGTCATCCAGTCTCCAGAAAGTCTAAAGTCACTGAGAATTTGATATTTTGCACTGTATTTCCCCCCTTTTGATGAGGATTTTTCTATAGAATTGCTGATCCAAATGTTAAGTCATAGTAACTGGTTGCCCTCCAGTTCTGGTCTCCAGGTGAAAGAGGCATTAATTGTTTATGGAGGTTATTAGCCTATTTATGACTTTACTTCTTCCTCTGCTCCTCCAGGCAAATAGAGACTAATTATTGGGTCTTGGATAGTGCCTGCTGACTTAATTTAATTAATTAATTTTGGGTAACTGCTGGTTTTAAAAGGGCTTTGTGATAGGCCAACCAAGAAGCATTTGCCACTAGATTAGTGACTCTCAAATTGTGATACCCAGATGAACAGCATAAGCACCACCTAGAAATTTAGAATCTTAGACTTCACCCAGACCAAAATAATCAGTAACTCTGAGAGTGAGGCCTCACAAGCTGAGCTTGACGAGGCCCTTCATGTGATTCTGATAAACATTCAAGATTGAGAACCATTGTGCTAAACTCTTAACTTTCACAAAGGAAATATCTAAATGGGTCTCTTTCAGTGCCCAAACCGCAAACTTTTGTCCAGTGCCAAACCAATACATAAGACTCTCAAAATCTACCACCTTAACTGCATGAAGTCCTTGGGTGGTACCAATTGTAAATGCACTCCATTGGAGTTTTGAGTCTCCTCAGAGTTGTCTTGAAGAAAAGTGTGGTGATTGACTTTTAAAATTTTAGTCATTGAATCCTTATATACCATCCAAGATAAAACTAATGGTCACTATTCATCTGGAGCAAGAAAGAGAAAAAAAGAGAAAGGAAGAAAGACAGAAAGAAAGAAGTTAAAGACTCAGAAAAGAAATCAGTCTAAGAACAATTAGTCTACATGAACCATCACTTCATTTACCCCGAGATCAGAAGAACTAGATGATGCCCTGCTACCACTATCAACTATCAGGGCAAAAGAGATGGACCCTGATAGACTGGGAGGAAAATGTGCAACAGAACCTCAAATTTCCTTTTAAAAAAGCACGCATCCACCCACCCACACACTTCCAACAGATTTATTGGACTAGTTGGGGTTCAAGGACTCCCCAGGACTACTACCTGGAGATGCTCTTCAACCTTTGAACCGAAACCAACCCTGGTAACCCTCATAGCCAGATAAGAAGCTGGTTAAAGAGATAATGAATATCACCTCTAAGGACTATGGTCCTGTGGTAGTTACATAATCTATTGTCAATTTGAGAGTATTAGAGTGAAGGGGTGGAGTTTAGCCTGATAATCAGAGCACAGCTTGATGACCTCATTGGGAGATGCTCAGGAGATAAATAGCTCACTTGACATGGGACACATGCTCACTTCCTGGGAGACTGTAGCTGACAAGACATTAAGCTAGTAAACTGAGCTGGAGGAGTGAAGTGGAGACCCCTGCCAGCGCTGAGATGCTTACAACGGCACTGGAGCCACAGACCTCTCACCCACAGGTTTGTGATCTTCCTGCATTCAACGTCATTGCAAGTGTTTTGTGAATCTGAAGATGACTTTATAGATTGGTACTAGATATGTGGTCTAATATCGGACTTATGGACTTGATCTGGATTAGACTGGGATGTTTTCTTAATATATAATTACTCTTTATATAAAGTTCTTTCTTGTACATATGTCTCTATGAATTTGTTTTTTTAGTCAACAAGACTTAACACAGTTCCTCTGGGAAAAAGTCACTCATATAAGCTCAAACAGCCAACAAATCCTTCAAAACACAGATGAAAGTGTAAAGGGGAGGCAAGCCAGATGAATGGAAACAAAATAACCAGAAGAGAAACAAGAATGTTCCTGTATTGTGAAGAATGTAACCAATGTCCCTGCACAGCTGGTCTAGAAACTGCTGAATGGGGCCCTGGGCTGCGATGGGGACCCCACAGACACAAGGGACCGTGATACAGAGAAACCTCAAAGGCTCCTACTTGGGGTCTGGTGTCATTATAGGCACCACGATAACCAAGAACTAGCAGGAAGAGATTATGGGGAGAAAGTTTGAATAGTCCCACACTTGTGGCTATAGCTGTGGCACACATGGTACCTTTGTGGGAGGGACAAAGCCCCTCCCCTATAACACCTTGTTTCATGAAATATACAAATGCAATGGATTCCAGGGCTCGCAGTTTGACGGATGGAACTCGGGCTCCTCAGTCAGGAGCCTTTACTACCCGAGTAACGGTACAGCTTATTCCCAGAAGCACCAGGAGAATCCTTGACTGACTGCAGCTGGGAAAGGGAAGCCCATTCCGCTGAGCAAAAGGTAGAGGAATTCCATTGCTGTTGTTTATCGGAGCTGCTCCGGCCCCTGGGCGAGCCTTTGAGCCCACACCACACAGACACAGCTTGTTCTCCAAGTTCCTGCTGGAGAAGAGGACTTGAAATGGAGCTGTACTCCTTTCAAGTTCTCGCCACTTTGCAGAAAAGGTGGCAACTGGCCGGGCAGGGACACCTACCGGATCAGGAGTGTGTAGACTTCGTGGCCCGGCATCTCGTACCTCTCCACCAGCCCAAACACGGAATACAAGCGCGGCACCGCCAGGTTGATGCAGGACACGACGAACGGCAGCAGTAGCACCGCCCCGGGGTCCTTGTGCTTATTCAGGAACTGGAGGGGATGGACGGGGTGGATGGAGATGCTGACTCTGCCCAGAACCCCTCTCTGCCCCACTCGGAAGACCCCACCGTGGGAAATACGAGCGGATCACTAGTGAGCTACCATTGATGGGCTGTCCCCTGGGGGTGTCTTTTGTCTGCGCTTGGTTTTGACTGTAGAGCTTGGGGGTGCAGGCCCTGTGCCACTGCTATCCACATGGCATTTCATGCTGGTCAAAGCCCAGTCATGTCTGGGTCAATGCTGTGTGTGCAGTCTCAGCCTGGATGCAGACTCAGAGAGACCCTGCAGGACAGAGCAGCATTGCCCCAGAGGGTCCATGGCTTGCATCCTCTTGGCATTAGAATTCCACACCTTTCTCCCACAGAGAGCAACTGGTGGATGTGCTGGCCTTTTGGTTAGCAGCAGAGTGCTTACCCATTGTGCCACCAAGGCTCCATTCCACTGCTAATAGACTTCCCTTCACCAATGGGCAAACAGAGGCAGACAGAGGCAAGGGGGCTTGTCCGGGATCCTTTTGCCAGGAAGTGACACATTTAAATGCAGGCCAACCAAACAGCTAAAAGGTGAACAGACTTTCCCCACCAGAGGCCCAGGATGGTGAGCTTGGCGCCCTGAAGCCACAGCACACAGGTTATTCTCCCCTTCTCCTAAGTGGCCCATTCCACTGCCATCAGGCTTTACCTGTTGTTGAGTGCCCCAGAGAAAGCAGGGGGAGGGCCTCTGCCAGCCCATGCATGACCCTTTCTTTAGGTGATATAGAAGCCTGGCAAGATGCCCCCATGGGTTATTTCACAGCCTACCAGTGTGACTACCCTCTCCTCCACGTCTTGCCCTCCCCACTACACCCTCCTTCTGTGTGGTATGGGAAGTACCACTGGCACTCTGGGACCTGGGAACTTTAGAGCCAGGGCTGTTTGGGCTCAAATGTGTGTGTGCATGCACACTTATAGGTGGCAATAGGCCTAGAGCCAGATGCTTAGCTCCTCTGAGCCTCCCCTCCCAGCTGCACACTGGGGACACTATCAGAACTCACAGGGATGGGCTGGATGGTGCAAGAGTGAAATGAGGCCAGGCCAGGCCCAAGAGGGCCCCTTTACATTAGGTTATAGGAGTAGTGACCTCAGGACTTGGGCACAAGGCTGGCCTTGCCTGGTACAGAGTGGATGCTTATGAAAGGGAAGGAATTCCATCTCAGGTGTCCTGGTGGTGCAGTGGTTAAGCACTTGCCTGCCGACCCAAAGATTCAGCAGTTTGAAACCACAAGCACCTCTGTGAGAGAAAAATGTGGCAGTCTGCTTGCCTAAGGATGAAAAAAAATTCATGGTCGCAGAGTTAATTCTGACTCATAGTGGCCCTCTAGGACATGAAGAACTGCTGGAGAGGGTCTCTGAGACTATAGGTCATTAGGAAATAGCCAGCCTTAACGATCGTCCTTGGAGCAGCTGGTGGGGTTGAGCCGCTGATTTGGGGGTTGGCAGCCCAAGACTACTAAACCAAAAGGACTCCTCCCCTAATGATTACCATCTTGAAACCCCAGGGGACAGTTCCACTCTGCCCTACAGTGTTGTGATCAGTCAGAAGTTTCACTGAAACTTGCTTGCTTTGGGTGACCCTGATGATATTTGAAATACCAGTGGCCTGGCTTCCAGCATCACATAGGCAGGCAAGCCACCATAGTACGACACACTGGATAACCTGATTCAGGTAGGCTATCACAGCTTTCTGAGATCTGGACTCCTCCTCTGTCAAAGGTGAAGAACAATTCCTGACTTGATAGGCCTGTGGTTACCATGAGAGATGAGTTGGAGGACCTAGCTAGGGCCGGCTCCCATGGGTAAAGAAGGAATGTTCTTTTAATTTTGTTCAATATGGTCAAAGCACACACAACAAAACCCCCCAGGCACTTCCCCACAAACGAATTCAGCGGTGTTAGTTACCATCTTCATGCTGTGCAACTGTTCTCACAATTCTTTTCCAAGCCACGCCTCCTAAACCAAACTCCCTCTCCTACCTCCAGTATCTGCTGATTATCTATGGCTTCTAGATACTTGATTATTTCACATAACTGAAATATTTGTCATGTCGCAGTGCATTTACTTCACATGGCATGACTGCTTTATAATCTTGAAGAACAAGGATGTTTCTTGGAGGACTAAGGTGCATCTGATCCAGGCCATGAGATTTTTCAATAGTCTCATACACATGTGGAAAGTAGACATAGAATAAGGAAGATTGAAGAATTGATGCATTTCAACTATAGTGTTGGCAAATAATATTGAATGCATCATGGAATACCAAAAGGATAAATCTGTTTTGGAAAAGGTACAGCCAGAATGTTCCATAGAAGGGGGTCTCAGCGCGACTTCATTTCATGTACATGGGTCTTGTTATGAGGAGTGACCAATGCTTGAAAAAGGACATCATGCTTGATAAGTAGAGGGGCAACAAAAAAGAGGAAGACCCTTAAGGAGATGGATTAATACAGTGGCTTCAACAATGGTGACTTCAACATAACTATTATGAAAATGGTACAGAACTAGGCAATGTTTTGATCTATTATACATCTGGCTACTATGAGTCAGAATGGAGTCAATGGGACCCAACAACTAGTTGTTCCATCTACTCTGTGATAAGTGCTGGGTGAGACCTTCAGAATATTAAAAGAAGAAACCAGCACATGATCCCAGGTCTACAAAGTGCCCATTCTCCCCACACTTGCACAGAGTTCCTGGCTCCAGTACACACACATCCCGTGGCGGTCTGGTGACAAAGCAGGTTCTGAATCTGATTCCCAAGATTCTTCTTCCAGGTGGTATCAATGGACCTCAGTGGAGTAGTAGGCTTTGCCTCAATCTCCCACCCCAACATCTCATCCCATCACCTCTTTCTCTTGGCTCTGGACCTTAGTGATCTGGCCCCTCTGGAATTACCTTGGAGTTATCCAGAGCCAAGTAGTAGACAGCTGCACAGCAGGCAATGGCCACGCCAGTAGAGACAACCCAGGCCACAGCGTGGGCAGACAAGCGCAGCAGTCGCTGATTAACCGTCAAATTGATGTTCTCCTGTCGAATTTCTGAAAGGTTCTCCTACAAACACAAAGAAGTGAAACTGACCAAAAGACCCCTCTCCACTATTACCTGAGACACCATGCCCAGAGATACTAACCCTCCCCCACTTCCACAGGAAAGAGACAGGTAATGTGATGGTGGATGCAAGTTATAGGAGAGCCCGAGGAGAAGTTCAAATGGGGCCAAGAACTCTCAGGGTCGCATCGATTACTTTTCTCATGTTAGAAAACGCCCCAAATCAAACCCATTGCCATTGAGTCAACTGGAACTCATGGTGGACCTTATACGGTTTCCAAAGGTATAAGTCTTTAGTGGAGCAAATAGCTTTGTCTTTCTTCTGCACAGCAGCTGATGGGGTTGAACGGCCAACCATGGTGTTAGCTAGCAGTCTGTGCTTAGCTGACAGCACCACCAGAAAAGGAGAGGTAGGACTAATTATGGAGGCCACCTTTTGGAGGAAGAGATGTTAAGATATGATGATGTAGGGTGATGGGCATTTTGATATGGCATTGGTGGCTTTGTTGAAGAATAAATTGGATATCCACAACAAGGGAGAGGCTAACATTGTCCACCCTCTTCACAAAGTTCTTCTGCTTAGAGTTGTGTTTGCTCTTTCCTCTTAATGAGTTTTTGTTGTGGTTCATTTGTTTTTCTATAGTCTAGAATGTCTCAATGTAGGTTCCATTTACATCTTGGTTCAGATAATTTTTCGGAAGCAAGAGATTGTCCTGTGCATTGTTAAGATGCTCTACTCACTAGTATACACTTCCCAATTGTGACAATTATGAGAACCTCAAAATTCTACACATATGGCCAAACGTCCCCTGGGGAGGTAAAATTACCCCCAGGTGAAAACCAGTGCCCTGCGGTAAATTTTGTTTTTTTTTTTAGTTTTTTAGGCATCACTGCCCTCTGGTGGTGGGAACTGTGGTAAAATTTTAAGCCTTGAATTTTGCACATTTAAAATTTTGATACCAACATCTACACTGCCCTTTAATAAAGTTGTACAAAGCCACCAATGCCATATCAAAATGCCCATCATGTTACATCATCATCAACATTGCACATTACTTAGATTTCAAACTTTTTGCCAATCTCCTGGGAGCCCAGGTGGCACTGAGGAACCCTGATGGCACTATTGGATAATTGTTGGATGGCTAACCACAAGGTTGGTAGTTCAAATTCTATGGGAGAAAGATGAGGCTATCAGCTTCGACAAAGATTTACAGCCTCAGCTATCCTACTACAGGGTCACTGAGTCCGAATCCCTTCAAGGGCAATGGGTTTTTGCTCAAAGGCGATAAAAATAATTCAGTATTATTATACAAAAATTAAGAATACATTGGCCAGAGGAGGAGATTGGCCATAGAAATGTGGGTTGAGCAGGCTTGCCTTACTTTTATCTCGGTGCTGAGGTTCTTCTGTTTCAGCTTCACAGCCTTTTCATGAGTGACAGTGAAGTCCCAGCAAAAGATAAGTTTAGCAATTCCTCTGGAGTAAATGTGGGGGTTGATGAAGTTGTTCCGGAAATATCTGGCCATGCTATGGAAAGCAGAAACCAAACACACAAGGATAATTGCCAAAGGCATAATAAAGCAAAACCCTAGCATTAACAATGGTCATCAAAAGATGTTGATTTTTCCTGGCCAACGCAATTTTACAATGAACCAGTCTGTCACCCGAATCAGCAATCAACTGTCATCAAAAACATAGCATTGGAATGGCTTGGCTCCAAACCTAGTTTTGCCGGTTTTGTGATATTAACTACTGTACAAATGGTTCAGGAACCCAGATTCTAATGGAAGCAGGCTTGAATCCACCCAGAGGTGTCTCACAGAAAAGGCATGGCAAACTACTTCTGAAAATTAAGTCATTGAAACCCCTAAGGAGCAGAGTACTATTCTGACACAAGAATGAACTTGATGACAAGTGGTAGATGGTTATTATGGGATATGAACAGAACTCACCTGCCATGTAGTGCATTAGCCTCGTATTTGGAACGCCTAACAAACAACTGGGTGAGACCATGTGAATAAAATATATGGAATACTAACATGCAGACTGGTCAGTTTTATCACCTCACAAAGCCTAAAATGAACCAAGAACACAAAATCAAGTACATGGTGAACGAACAACATGCCGCTTAAAAACAACTGAGTAATCAAATAAGTGGTGAAATTAAGAAATGCCTTCCACAGAATGATAACACCACATAATGAAACCTTTGGGATCCTGCAAAAACAGTTATCAGAGGCAATTTATAGCAATCAATGCAGACATAAAAAAATAGGAGAAATCCAAGATCCATATCCTAACACAGCACCTTCAACAACTGGAAGAAGGGCAACAGCATAAGCTCTTCCACAACAGGAGAAAAAGACATCATAAAGATTAGCAAAGCAAATGAACCGGGAAACAGAAAAGCAAGGGGTAAGTCAGTAAGACAAGGAGTAGGGTCTTATGAAAGGATTAACAAGATTTTCAAAAGCCTGGCAAATTTAACGAAGGAGAAGAAAGAAGCAAACATCTAGACTCAGGGATGCAAAGGGCAACATCACAACAAAGAACGCTGACACGCTACTAAGGAAAGACCATACTGCAAAGAGTTTAATAACCTAGAAGAAAAGGCAGATATCTAGAAATGCATCATTTACCCAAATTAACACAGACTGATGTGAAAAATCTCAAAAGACCCAAGATAAAGGAATCAATAAAGAAGGTCATCAAGAAGTTTTCAACCAACACCATGGCTTCACAGGGAAATTCTACCACGTATTCAGTGAAGAGCTTTCCCAATTCCACAGACTATTACAGAATATAGAAAGGAACAGCAAACTTATTCTATGAAGCAATTATAAGCCCGAAAACAAGCCAGGCAAAGATCCGACAAGGAAAGAAAACTACAGACCAATATACCTCATGAATGTAGAAGCAAAAATCCTTAAGTATTCTGGCTAATAGAACCCAACAACATATAAAAAAAATGCATCACCAGGATCAAGTACATAGCAGGGATTCAAGAATGGCTCAACATAAACAAACAAGCCCCAATAAAATAATAAAAAACAAACAAACAATGCAATCCATCACATAAGCAAGACAAAAAATGAGTGTCACGATCAAATCAGTAGATGCAGAAAAGGTATTTGACAACATCTGATCTAATTTCTAATTAAAACCCCTCAACAGAACAGAGATGGTAGGTAATAAAGGGGGAAATTCTTTAAAACAATAAAGACCACATTTGAAAAACCAATGCCCAGCATCACATTCGAGGAGGAAAAACAGAAAATATTTCCTCTGAGAACAGGAACCAAACAGTATGTTGCCTATCACTACTCTAATTCAACATTGTGTTGAAAAATTGTAGCCCAAACCATTAGACAACACAAATAAATTAATGAGTCATTGAAAGTTTTGCTCTAACCATAACATTCATTGTTTGCCTAACAATGAGTTTATGTAGTCACTTGAGTTTTAGTCTGTACAAGTCAACAATCCTTGTATTTTAGTCTAAAAATCTGGTCTATGCAGGTATATTTTAGTTTTCTAAGCTGTATCTCAAATCCTATACCACTGGCTAAGTTAATGATACTATCTACAGAATTATCATATGGCCTAAGAGAATGATTTATAATATTCCCCAATAAAATGGTAATGATATTTCTATAGTGAACCAGGGACATGTATAAACCATACATACATGAATGGACTCTTGAACTCACACATAAATGTACCCTCATCTGAGAACAGTTAGTTCTTAATATGTGGTCCTACTTGATACATGCCCTCAGGAGGAGATGATTGATAACATGGGTGCTATTGCAAAGAAATCAGAGCGTAACCAGCTATCAGAAAGAGCATTGAGTCTTAAGGATTTGTCTTCAAATAAGCAGCCATCTACCACTGATGCATAGTAGTTTATCAATAAATCTGATGGAACAGTTAAAAAAGAAAAAAGAAGGTTCTCTTGTTTTTAACAGGATAAAGTGAACACTCATTTAGAAAGGCTGCACTTTTCTCATGTCCCAGCTCTCCTCTCTCACTCTGGCCCACCCACATTCTTTTGTTCAGCTTGAATCTCATGGCACCTTTATTTTCAGGCTGACCAATTTCTTTAAGAGTGCACAAGATGTTTTTTTCCCCCTCTACTTGAACTCCTATTTTATGCTGCTGGAGAAGAAAGGGTCAGACAGTACAAGGAAGCTGAACTTGTAGTGAAACTATTACCTGGGCAGTTTTTGAGTCTCCCAGGCTAGAGGCTCATCTAAATCTAAAAAGAGTCAGAGTCTGGGAAATGCCGCCCTCCATACCTGTACAGCAAACTGAAAAAGCAGACGACCAAGCACGCCCCGATGGTGAAGATGTAGGCCAGCGGCATGTTGTAGGATGCCCCGTGGCCCTCCTGCCAGATGGTAGAGTTGGTGTAGAAACCGTAGTACATCACTGTGTCCCCAAAGTAACCCTGAAAAGGCAATAAAACACAGAAGAGGTCAGTTGACTCCTTCTGTCTGCCTGTTCAGTCAATTTTCTTTTTAAGAAAGGAGTCTCTTGGGCCTCTGAGAACCTGGATGCCCCATCACTGGGTGCTTGGAGTTGAAACAGAAAGTGCAACCCACCCAATTTTATAATGGAGGGATCAGCCTGTCACCAGAATCTAGTCAGCAACTGAACTCAACATGGGACAAATCAGCACTGAGCGGCCCGGTTTATTGACTGACAGGCCCTTAGAAGCTCTCTAGTGGCACAATGGGTTAAGCAGGCAGCTGTTAATAAAGAGATCAGTGGTTCAAACCCACCAATCACTCTTTAGGAGATAGATGGATGAGGCTGAGCTTCCTTAAAGATTTACGGCCTCAGAAATCCCATGCAGGTAAAAATCACAGTGCGGATGCCCTGCCCCTGGGGCAGGGTTTCTGAGTCAGAATTAGTTAAACAGTAATGTGTGTGTGTGTGTGTGTGTGTGTGTGTGTGTGTGTGTGTGTTTACAGTTGGCAATAAGTGCCTACTCAGCATTATTTCTGGAGAAAGTCCTGGTAATCTGCTTCTGTAAAAATTACAGTCAAGACAAAAATAAAGAAGTTATTTTGAAAAATAAAATCACAGCCAAGAAAACCCTACAGAGTTTTGTTCTTTCTGCCATTTATGAGATCACCACGAGCTGGAATCAACTCATGGTAATGCGTTTGTCTTTCAGTGTCATCACCTATGAAATATCATAGAAAAAACACCCAGTATGATTCTGCCATAAAGAGAAATCAATTTTGATACACAGTGTAACATGGATGAACCTTGACTCCCTCAGAAGAAGCAGTGGTGCTGTGGGTTAAGCACTGGGCTGTGAGCCACATGGTCAAAAGTTCAAACCCATCAAGTGCTCCAGGGGAGAAGAATGAGACTGTCTACTGTTTCCTATCTGGTGAGTAAAATAAGTTAGACACATAGGGCAGATATTGCATTACCCTAACTTATCTGAAATATTTAGAATGGGCAACTATTTATTAGCAGTCGCCACATTTTTTTCGTGGTTACAGGGATTGGAGTGTGTGGGAAAGGAAAATGGGAAAGCGATTGCTTAAGAAACCCACCTGTTTGTGAGTTTATGGCTCTATGTGGCTTGCCTGTTGCTGCAATGCTGTAAGCCATGCCCCCATCTTTAAAATACTAGGAGGCTCACCCATGACGAACAGGATTCAGGGGAGCTTCCAGACTAAGAACAAACTCGATGGAAGGAATACGTGGTCCACTTCTGAGGGATTCGTCACAGAAAACCTTATGAATGGCAGAGACTATTGATACTATCTAATACTGTGCCAGAAGATGACCCCTTCAGGGGGAAAGGCACTCAATCACTGGGAAGAGCAATCTCTTCTTCAGCGTCAGCCCAAACAATGTAGATGGAGTGACGTAGGCATGTTGGGAAATTGGAAATTATCAAAAGTGAACTGGCATGCATAACGATTGGTATCCTCGGCATGAGCTGACATGGACTGACATTTTGAATCAAACAATCTGATGGTTTACTCTTCTGAGAATGACAAATTCAAGATAAACGGTGTCCTAGCCATCCTCTGAAAGAACATTTCTAGATCTGTCTATCTGTTAGAGGATATTATATACTATACCTACAAGGAAAACCAGCTAATATAACTATTGTTCAAATGTATGTGCCAACCACTAAATCCAATGATAAAGAAATCCAAGGACTCCCGACTAACATGTCCCTAGTTCTGTGTGGCCAGTGCAAGGGATTTCCAACCAGAGGGCCAAGGGAGATGGCTGGTGTCAGAAAAGAAGGAAGGAAGGAAGGAAAGAAGGAAAGGTGGAGACAGCTCTGACCTCTGCCTCCAAGAAATCATCTTTGAGCAGATGGAGTTGGATTGTCTTCCCCACTTGAGAAGTCAGAGTGGGTCAGACCTACTGGCCCCCATACCACTTCCAAATGCAGACAGTATAAGTATATCATGTGTATTTCAGTTTTTGTTTTAAATATTATATATGTAAAATCTTGCCGATATGTTCACATATGTGTAGAAAAGACAGATATAGACAATAAAATGTCCATCTGTTAATAGTGGCTACTTCTGGAAACAGAAACTCTACTAGGTTGCCTTGTATTTTTTTTGAGAAAAAAGAGATCATTTTTTTAAGCACCTGGTTTCCCCATCTGTCAAACCCCAAGGGGTCTGGATGAGCTGGCCAGCTAGGCATATCCCTTGGTTTCTAGGGTGCTGGATGCAGGATGGATACTTGTGCACCAAGGAAATGGAGATCTTACCTCCCCAGTTAAAAATTCCAACCCGGTGAAGGAGAGGGTGTTCTTTTCATTCGCGGTCAACTGAGGGATTACAAGGAAGCTGAAGTTGACAATGAACGAGAAAATGTTGAACTTCAAAAGCCACTTCAGAAAGTTGAAATAGGAGAGAACACTGGTCCCAAATTTGCCTCCAATGACCTTGAGCCTCTTTTGCCACAGGCTGATGAAATTGAGGAGTTCTGATAGGCTGTTCCGGGATCTCCGGTAAGCCTGGAGTTAGGACACAAAACAGAGGCTTTGTCATCATTCAGTAAATACTTACTGAACAGGGACTGTAATCAATGAATGGCCACCATTTTTTGAACTCCATGTTAGGTGAATTTATAAATGTTAAATCATTTAACCCTCCTGTCCAGCCTTGACGGTGAATGCTATTATTATCTTTCCAGGACTGATGGATTAAAGAAGGTAATGCCCATCGCGGGTAATTTGCTCATCTAATTTAGCAATCTCTCAAACCTTGCCCCTACCAGCCTCCTTCCAAACTTCCTTTCCCCAACTGTACTGACCCAATTTCCATGACTCAAGGAGTGAAAAAGAGCCGGGTTTAAAAAAATCTTCCCTAATTGGTATCTCCCTTGGTTTCTCTTTTCTACCTTACTTTTCTACTACCTTACTTTTCTACCTCCCTGTTTTCATCCCCATACTGCCCAGCTTACCAAGTGCAATAAACACTATCTTACCAGTGAAATGGAGTTCAGACACTGGGTACAGCAATTGAGCTTAAAGGTATGATGGGATTTACGTTTCTCTTTGTCAACCATTTTCCTGTGGGAACAGCAGAAGAAAGTCAGAGATAGTAGTTCTTTGGTCAAGTCATTAAACATAATTATCATCACGAACTATGATCTTATCTATCCTGAGACTAAAGAGCTAAATGCTACCATGTTACCATCACTGCCCATGCCACAATAAAAGGACCCTGGCAGAACAGAAGAAAAACATGGGACAGAATACCAAAAGCTTTTTGAAAACAAACAAACAAAAACATAGGTTTCTTAGACTGGTTGAAACTGGAAGACTCCTTGAGGTGATTATGTGTTACTCTTCAAGCCTTGAACTAAAACTAACATCTGAGTCATCTTGTAGTGAAATAACAAATTGGCTCAAGAAATACTGAACAGAACCCATACGTACTGCGCTACTTTAAAGCAAGAGTCACGGATATAAGACCAATGGGTCAGTAATCACTTTAAAACAAAGCACTTTGAAACTATTTTAAATCAAAGATGAGTATGGAAGGCAGCAGGGATATGAGATGAAATACAACTATCAGTACAGCAGTCTTAAGAATCATCTCCACACACTGTGAATGAAGACCAAGAATGTCATCAATGACACTGAACAACTTTTATAGGAAGAGCTGAATGGAAATCTAAACTGTTGTGTCTGCCTTCACTGAGAACACAGTCAAGTAGTGTTGGTAAAGAGAAGGTCTCAGGGATCTCTTCCCACCTCTGTCTCTTTCTCGATCTGAATTTTTTCTTCCTCCGTGTGTGCCTTAGTCCCTCCTCTCTCCCTCTCTCTGTCTCTCTCCTCATCTCTCTCCAACTCTGTGTCCTCCTTCTTTCTCCCTCTCTCGTCAGTCGTTGTCTCTTTCTCTCTGTGTCTCTGTTTCACTCTGATTTTTTTCTGTGTCTCTCTCCGTCTCTCTCCTGTACTCCCCTATCAGGAAAAAAGTCTTTCTGGAAACCTACTAGCAAATTTCACTTTATGTTTTATTGAGCCAAAGTGGACATAAACTTTTTATTCTCAATAAAATGAGAAATAACTACTAAGTGCCTACACTCTAGATGCCAGGCATAGTCCCAGGCAGTGAACAAGAGAGTGTGGTTTCCTTGCCTTATGGAGCTGACTTCTGCAATATGCAATAAAGACAGTATGCAATAAAATAACACAGGTGATGCTTATATATTCAAGTTACAAAGAGAGCCCACAGGCTCTCTTTTGTGGGTTTTTTTTGAAGGGGGGGGTGTCATCTTACCACTAGTGATATGTACTACACAAGAAAACAGAAAAACAAACTAACTGCCATTGAGTCAACTCCAAGTGGCATAGTGGGTTATGTGTTGGACTGCTAACCACAAGGGCAGCAAGCAGTTCAAATTTACCAGTGCTTTTCAGAAGAAAGATAAAGCAGTCTGCTCCCAAAAAGATTTAGTCTTGGCCAAATGGGTGCCATAAGCAAGTGTGATGAAGAAAGCTGATGGTGCTTAGCTATGGAGAGATATAACATCTGGAATCTTAAAGGCTAAAAGGTAAACAAGCAACCATCTATCTCAGAAGCAACAAAGTTCACATGGAAGAAACACACCAACCTGTGTGATCACAGGTGTTGAAGGGATCAGGTATCAGACATCAAAGAACAAAAAGATCATATCATTGTGGGTTCACCTTCCCCATATGAACGCTGAATGAAAATGTGTGCATAAGCAAGTGTGGTGAAAAAGGCTTGGCTGTGGAGAGATATAACATCTGGGGTCTTAAAGGCAACAAAGCCTACGTGGAAGAAGCATACCTGCCTGTGTGGGCACAAGGTGTCAAAGGGATCAGGTATCAGGCATCAAAGAACAAAATATCATATCATTGTGAAGGGGGGAGTGCTGATTGGGGACCTAAAGCTTATTTGTAGGCAATTGGGCATCCCTTTGCAGAAGGGTCAGGGGGAGGAGATGAGCCAGTCAGGGTGTAGTACAGCACTGATGAAAACACACAACTTTCCTCTAGTTCTTAAATGCTTCCCCCCATCCCCCTGCCCCACTGTGGCGATTTCAATTCTACCTTACAAATCTGGCAAGACTGGAGGATGTACACTGGCACAGATAGGAACTGGAAACACAGGGAATCCAGAACAGATGATGCCCTCAGGACCAGTGGTGAGCGTGGCGACACTGGGAGGATGAAGGGAAGGTGGGGTAGAAAGGGGAAACCGGTTCCAAGGAGCTACATATAACCTCCTCCCTGGGGGATGGACAACAGAAAGGTTGGTGAAGGGAGACATTGGGCCGTGTAAGATATGATAAAACACCAAATTCCCCCCCCCAAAAAAAAAAAGATATGATAAAATAATAATTTATAAATTATAAAGGGTTC
>PVJH01040151.1:0-10707 GCA_004026705.1 Nesogale talazaci
GCAGGCATGGGAGGGACACCCTCCTCTTTTTTGTTTCATCCTGTGTGAAACAACTCAGGTTATCTCTAACCCCCTTGGACTTCCTTATTGACACAGCAGAGGTCACACATGCCTTCCCTCCCTTCCCCCCACCCCCTTCTTTATCTATCCTGACTCCAGCCACTCCTCCCAGGACATTGGACTTTTTTGCTGGGTTTGAACAGTCATTGCAAGGACCACACAGAACTCACAGACAGAACTCAGTTATGGGGGTTTATTTGGGAAGTTGACGAGTCAGAATGTGCATCTACAGCACCAGCCCTCTGCAGCTCAGTCTCTCAGCCTCTGATTCCTTCGTTTCTGCTTCCATGTGGGCCAGGAAGGCAGCCCACTGCTTCGCCTCATGGTCTCTGTGCTGCTCTCAGCTCGGTCTCATTCCTCTTGCCTCCGTCTCTGGTCTTGGCTGGACTCCTTTGCTCTGTCCCAGGGTCTCCGTGCTGCAGCTCCTGGCACCTCTGGTCTAGGCCTCTGCCACTTCAGACAGAGCTCTCACGTGTGCCCCACAGGTGGCTCTTCTTCCAGAACCCTGGCATGTCTCCGTATCCCCTAGATGGCTATGAGACACGGAAGGATGACTTTGATGGAGGGGTGGCTTTTGTCTTTCACCGAGACATACCCCCAGGGAAGCAAAGGGAATGCTTGGTTCACACCAGCTACTAAAATGTAGACATAATCCCCCTCCAACCCTGTGCATGAGGATAGCAGGAGACCCTCTGAAAATGGGGTCATAGCTACAAGCAGAGGCTGGAAGAGATTCTCACTGGAAGAGCCCTAATAATGGACTAGGCTTTAGTTAGGGCTTGCCTGTTCAACTAACTTCATCCACCCAAGTGGGCATAACGTTAAAGACCTTCCGCTTCCCGCCCCTTGCTTTGCGTGCCCTGCCTGAAGTCCCAATCGGCAAAGTGAGTAAAGAAAGCTTCCGAGGGCATTTTACCCATCTGTCTCCTCGCCCCATCCCTCAGCATTTTGCTTGGGAGCTCTCTACGTTTTCAGAAGTCCGACTTTGCACCAATTGAAAGCGCTTTCTCTGGTGGCAGTGTTGGCCACACACTGGGCTGTTCACTGCAGGGACACCAGTGCAAACCCACCAGCCCCTCCCCCCCCGCCCCCCACCAAGATTCACAGCCTCAGAAACCCTTTCAAGGTGGGACCGCTATGAGTCGGAAATGACTCGATAGTGGGTCGAATCCAGAATTATAGTTACGCCCAACAGATGATGTTGTTGGAGGGGACAGTTAGAAATAATACCAAAAATGTTCTAAGAGCAATTAAGGTGGAATAAAAATAATCCACCTGCTAATATAAACTGAAGACAGCCAGGTTTTATAGAGTAAGATAAAAAAAAAAAAATAACCAGAGGGTTGTGAAGACGTTGCCTTACTGTAAATATGGATCTAGAACATGGGGAATGACCACATTCATGGAGGGCAGAGACACAGACCCCAGGACAGGCCTTGAGGTTTAATGGAAATTGCACCAGCTTTCAGTACTCCTTTTGAATATGCTGCTTTCTTAGCTGGGGCAAGTCTTCGGCACAGTGTCGTTCTGGTGTTAGACTGGCAGATGTCACCTTGTAAGAAAGCTTCTTTCAAAATTTATTGAGAATCTACACAGCAAAAATGGACACCGATTCTCGGGCTCGGACGAGGTGCTTGGAGTTGCACACACAGCCCTAGTGATTCTCTGCCATCAGCCTGGGCTCTCCGCCCCGGAGCTTCCTGTCTCATCGTCTTTGTGGTTGTCCTGGCCGATTTGACCCCTTCTACAAAGATCTGAGAAAGAGCATAGCACTCAATGGCAGGCATTCCTCACTAGTGAAGCCACACTTTTGCTTGGCTTTTGGGGGGCATTTTATTTTAAGGTTTAAGGCCGATCCTTCCAGGGGTTCATCCAGCTTCCGTAGCATCCGAAAGGCTAGTGTCATGAGAGAGAATAAAGCTCTTGTACAAAGCTTTGTGGCTTGGCATTGGATAGAAGAACGTGCTTATTGGACTGCGGTCATTTATTTCTTATTAATCTCTTTTATGAAGACTGCCTTTGTCTTGTTGGTGATTTCATATTGCTGCTGCCTATGGATTAAGAGATCACCCCAGTCCCCGCAGTTTGAAGAGCATGCATCAGCAGGGTTTATGGGTATGTATAGTGTTGTGGGGTGGTCCTAATACTCAGCTACTCATCCCTCTGAGGGGGACCCCACTCCATGCCAGTGACTGAGTGTTGGTCATGGCATAACAGGAAGTTTCAGAGTAAATCGGGCACTGGCTCTCCATTGGCTCTTCTGCACACCAGGAAAGGAGTCTGTAAACGGATGAGGGTTGGGGGGAAAAGGGTGTCCAAGCTAGGTGCACCTCCTTCCCACCCAAACTGCTGGGCAAGGATTTCAGTAAGGCTAATAGCGCACGAGCACCATGGGGCTGTAATTATTGAGGGGGGAAAGCCACAAGGAAATTTTTTTCACTTATTGTAAAGATTTAGGGCCTAAAGATAATCAATTCTTCTGGAAGTTTGGTGATCCGGAAGAGACCGCTGTGGACCCAGCAGAAAAGCCTGTGTTGAAAGTTTGACTCTGAGCTGGATAAACCTTCTCCAAATAAAAGTCAGTTGGGTGCTCTGGGAAAGCTGTGGGGGCGGGGCGGACTGGCTGGCGGGATGGCTGAGAGGAGGGCTGGCCAGAAAACCAGGAAGATGGGCTTGCCTTCCAAAGACTGCCGCCCTCTCAGGGACTCTGACAACGATGGTGCAGCGGGGTTGTGCGTCTGCTTTCTTTACTAGTCGAACGCACTGGTTACTTCAGCCACGTTTTTAAATTCATTGTCTCCAGGAATTGGATTGGGGAGGAAACCACTGATTATTTTTGTTAAGGAGTTGGAAGCGGTTGAACAGGATAATGGAGAGTTGACTGTTCTTTCTAGGGCACTCTGTTTAATAGCAAATGTTCCTGTCTCTCCTTTCATTAGTCTTTGCTCTTTCAAAGCCTGTTACATGGTCAATGTACAGATTCTAAAAAAAATCAGGAAGTGCAAAGAAACGGAGGGATGACTGAAATGTCTGTCATTTAAAAAACTTTTTCAACTATGTGCATGTGAAAGGATTTTACCCCTTTTCACAAAATGGGCATCCTTTCCTAAACTGGTGGTTTGGATGCCTAGCCATGGTCCGTGACAGAATAAAACTGCCCCCAGAGGATTTCCTGGACTGTAATCTTTGGGGAAGCAGATTCCTGAGGCTTTTCTCCCAGATAGCTGATCGTAGGTAGGTTTGAACCTCTGACCTGTGGTCCTTGACCTTTGTACCAACAGGGATCCTTGGTGTGTCCTCTCCTTATGTGGATAGGATCATCATAGGAACACACACACATGTCCTTCAATATATAATTCCTCTAGGACCTCACACTGGTTCTTCACAGTTCAGTCAGGGCCAGGGAAGTGAAGCCCAAACAGACGGGAATTTCAAGCATATGGGTGAATCAGAACGGGAGAGATGATGGGTCCAAGCCCTGCTGGAAACTTAATTTCCCTCTTCGAAAATAAGGGCGGCTGATGCGTGGCATGGCCACGAAGACTGTGGGTTGTGAACAGAGATGGCCACAGGGACGCCCCACTCAAATATGGTAACATACCACACAACCATGAATGCCCCAACAAGGACCCAGTCTTCCGCAGAAGCCTCTTGAGAGTCCGCCACGCCTCTCCGGAGTCGCCGGTTCCACTAAGTTAGATGAGAGTTGTCGCATGACTGAACCCGTTTGAGCCCGTTCAGAGCCTTAGCGCTGAGCAAACTGTGACTTTGAGGACTTACTCTGTGCTTTAAAATATTCCTGCTTCATCTTTAGCAACCCAGACCTCACCATGCAATGCCTGGTCACAGCGCACCATGGTTTGCCTTACTTGGCAAAGCAAGCACAAACCGCAGAGCAGCAACTGGTCCAGAAGGGAAGACTCTGAGAAACTTCATTTCTCTTCAGCACCAGGGGGGCAGTAAGAGGCTTGCTGTGAGGTAAGCAGGCCAAGGTGCCTGCAACAGAGTGTGCCATACTTGTTGTTGTTGTTGTTGTTATCTGCTATTCCAAAACAGAGCAACCCTAGACACAGCAGAAAGAGACACTGCCTGGTCCTGGGCCCTTCTTCACAATGGGCACGATGAATGAGGCCATTGGTGCAGCTACTGCGTCAATCCATCTCTTTGAGGGCCTTTCTCCTTTTGTGCTGACCTTCTCCTTTACCGAGAATGCTCCTGAGAACGTGTCCAGAGTACTGAGGATGAAGTCTCACCATCCTCCCTCAGAAGCATTTTGGCTATTCTTCCAAGACAGTTTTGTTTGTTCTTCCGCAGCCCATGGTACTTTTCGGTATTCTTCACCAACACCGTCATTCAAATGCGTCCATTCTTCAATCTCCCTTATTCAGTGTCCAACTCTCACATACACAGGAGGCCTGTGTCCGTGAGGGTAGACTAGAGAAACAAATTTCATAGATATGGATATGGATATAAGGCAAAGGTTTATATACAAGAGGAACAGGACATTGGGAAAACATCCCAGTGCAGTCCAGTTCAAAGTCATAAGTCTGATATTAACCCATATGCCTGAAATCAGTCTATAAAGTCTCCTTCCGATGCACGAAGTCACAGGTCAGTGGGTGCAAAGTCCCGGCGCTGTCAGGGATCTCCCCAAGGCTCCTCACTTCCAGGGCTCAGGGTCCATCAACAGCATCCCGTGGTGGCAGAAGCAACTCATCGCTGGCAGAGGTCTCCATGTGGCCACCCCAGCTTCAGAGGTCTGGTTCCATCAGGGCAAAGCTGTGTGGCTTCTCCTCCGGCTCCTTCAGCTTCTCAGACGCTGCCATCTTGTCTTGTCCGTGATTCATCGTCTCTGAGACTAG
This sequence comes from Nesogale talazaci, assembly GCA_004026705.1. Taxonomy (NCBI): domain Eukaryota; kingdom Metazoa; phylum Chordata; class Mammalia; order Afrosoricida; family Tenrecidae; genus Nesogale; species Nesogale talazaci. Next base: position 4,923 of record PVJH01040151.1, read on the forward strand.
CTCCCAACAACTGGGGAGATAGCTTTTCATCTTCACGAGGAAATATCGCGAGATTTCCCAGAAGTCTCAGGAGAAAGCCATGCCCACACAGAGACCTCATCGGCTACTCAATGGCTATCTCCAGATGCACAGGCTAGACTCCCCCCCTACATCTCAATCATAAAATTAACATAAGCACATGACTGCCACAAGGCCATTGGAAATACTATGGCTCGGGTCTGGTACAACGTAGTCCTCAAAGTGGCATCTCTGCTCTTCAGGACTTTAAAGGACCATCAAAACATTTATTGAAATAAACTTCAGAACTAAGAGGCACTCCATTAAGTGGTAGTGGGAAACAAACAGCCTTGAGCTCAAATTCATGGTGGGGTTTTAGAAACAGGGAGAGATCCTGGACCACCTTTATCCACGACATGATCAGGGCTCCTTAAGTCATCTCGGGGTCTTGAATCTTTGCCAATGAAGATGTCTGTTAGTGTGATGGCTTGTTTCGTCTTTAAATGATTATGATGTTGCTGTGCCCCTGAGTTAGTTCTGACTCGCCTCACTCCAGCTAGTGGGTTCCAGCGTATGCCTGATCAGGCCCAGTGAAACTGTCCTTGTGTGTTTCTGAGATGGTACAACGTTACAGCAGGACCTTTCCCTGAGTGACTGGTTCTTTCTAAGTGCTGAATTTTGAGGTTAGCAGCCCAATACATAACCCACAACCCCACCAGGGCACCTGTTCTGACTTATAGTGAACTGGGGGGTGAACAAGGGTACACAGTCTGGTCCTGGGCTCTCCTCATTCCTGCGTTTAAGCCCCAGCATCGCCACCGTGGTCATACGTCTTGTTAAGTATCTTCTTTCACCTGGTTGAATCTCCACCAAACAGGCTGTGCTTCTCCCGGGACTACTCCCTCCTGATAACATCTCCCAAGTACACGAGAGGAAGCTCCCCATACTCCAAAGGAGACTATGGACTGTACTTCTGGTTCATTCTTCCAGCTGGCGGTAGTTGGATGATTTTGTGTCGGCTCGAAGATGTTCGAAAAGGTATGGGGTGGAATCCAACCTGTTAATCAGGTCACAGCCTGAGGGTGCCTCCATGGGCGTGTGACCTTCTTATAAGGAGGATCCTGGGAACCTCCCTCTCTTGGCCCCTTGGTCTTCCTGCCACTGACCCTGAGAGCTGCTGGTACCCTGCCAGATTCCCACTGACCTGGGTTCCACTCCACACAACTCAGCACCCATCGCCCTGTAATCTCTCTGCATTCTGCAGCGTGGCACGTAGCTACGCATGAGTCTGAAGAGGGACGTAGGGACTGATATTGGACTCGTGCACTTAAGCTGGACTGGGCTGAGGTGCTTTCTCTCTCTTTTTTTTTTTCTCTTCGCATCACTGCCCTGGTGGGAGTAGGAAGCCCAGCCTTGCTCCTGGAGAGCGGTTGCTGGATTTGAACCGTCAATCCTGTGGGCCGCAGTTCCGCGCACAACCACTAGGCCACCGGGGCTCAGCTGAGATGCTTTCTTGATGGGTAGTTACTTCTTGATGTAAACCTCTTATACATATAGGCGTGTCACTGGATTTGTTTCTCTAGACTACCTGACCCAACACACAGCCGGTGCAGCATTAAATATTCTTTGCCAAGACCATAATTCAAGTACACCCGTTCTTCTCTGGCCTTCCTCATGCATTGCCCAGCTTTCCCGTGCATGACACGGAAGTGTCTGGCCAGACCAAAGCCTGGAGCAGGTACGTCTTTGGCTCAAGGTGATAACTTTGCTTTTCAGCGCCAGAGAGGAGATTTGTCATCTGAGCTCCTGCCTGCTGCTTCCCTGGATTTTGGTTCCAAGGAAAATGAAATTCTGGACATCTTCAATTTATTCTTCATCTACCACCGCATTGCTCACTGGTCCTGCTCTGAGGATGTTTGTTTTCATGTTGCGGTGTTAGGCAGTGTGTGGCTTTCATGCTTCGCGTCCTCTTGACTCTCAGCAGGGGTGGGGCATCCTCTGCACCCAGATCCTTCCTCACATAGTCAGTCTAGCTTCTTGGCCCATTTGCTCCGCATTCAGAGGGAGGGAGTGTGGTGAAGGCACCAGCCTGGTGATACCCTTCCGTAGTCACTAGCTAGGCACTCCTGTGGTCTCATGAAATTTAAAAACGCCCAGTAAGTCTTCACTGATCCTCTTGACTAGAATCCTAGCCCCCCTCCCCAAGCTCTCTGAAGGATTTGACGTTCTTCCCTTCTAGACCTCTTCCTGTATTGTGTACAGATTAAATGTGCATCCGGAAATATGAGAAAGTACCCCCCAAACTGGATCCGTTGTGAGGGGTTAGACAGTGCATTTGGAGTTCGTTCCAGCAGGTCAGACGATGAACCACGGTTTTCTTTAGAGATTCTGAAAAGGGTGCATAGCGTGTGTAACAAAAAGGCCCGCTTGGTGACAGATGGGACCCGGGCTTTGCCACCACAACCATGCACTCGCTCACCAGCCACCTCAGTGCGCCAGGTTTGGGGGTGGGGGGGAAGCGCATGCCTTGCTTGCCCCAGGCACCTCACTCCCCTGATGAAAGGAGCGTGATTTGACGACTTCGACATCGAAGGGGCAAAGAAAATAAAACCAGGACGGCGCTGTCAGCCATCCTAAACGGTTGAGTTTGAAAAATGTTTCCAAAAATGGATTCGCAGCTCTGACAAATGGTATTCCATGTAATGGAGAGCGCTGTGATGAGATTGTTTTGTACAATAAATAATTGAAATACACAACTTGGGAGAGAGCAATTTTCCAGGGTTTTTTTTTTTTAGGGGGAGAGTGGGGGGGGGGGGTTACCCCGTCATATGTATGAGTTGATGACGTTGCTGCAGCGGTGTCCTCAAACATGCCTACTCTTGTGCGGATGACACGGGACCAGGCAGCATTTCCGTTCTGTTGTGCACATGGCTGCTATGGGTCAGAGCTGCCTAAAGGGCCTTGAACCAAAAGAAACTGATGAGGTCTTTTGCGAGTTTTCCTTCCTATCCTTTTATTGTTTCTCTCCTCCCTGCCCCCCTATTTTTTTTTTTCATATGTAAAAAAAGGACACACTGTTCTCCAGTCTTCTTTTCAAAGGCGTCAGTGTGGGCCTCAGCCCCAGAGAATTCTCCGCAGTGACTGGCTTGAGCTGTCTGTCCTCAGAGGCCTCCTCTACTGGGGTGGCTGCTGTAGGGTCAGGTCCCACGATTTCACTGCACGGCTGGTCAAACCAAAAGGTTGGAGATTCTTGTTTCCCCAGAGGTGCCTCAGAAGAAAGGCCTGGAGATCTCGTTTGGAAAAGTCCACCCTGGAAGCCCCTGGAGCTCAGTTCTATTCCCACACATACAGGGTCACAGCAGCCGGAATTGACTTTAGAGTAAAATGACCAAATTTTAAGCAGGACACCTTTGACCGGGGCAGGAGGGGGTTCTTGATTAAAAATTTGGTCTATATGGAGCAATAAAAATTTTCATAGAATGCAAAGATTGTATTATAATATATTTAATTTTAAAATTGTTGTTACATTGTTAAAAAAAATGGGGCATCTGGTCACTTTAGAGTCATCCATGGAGTGGGAGTATTAGGGTTCTGGAGTATACCTGCTCTTGCTACAAGGCATTGAAAGAATCAGGTCGCAGAAGCACTTTTGTCATCCAAGTGAGTTTTGTTTTGTTTTGTTTTGGAGGGGCATCACTGCCCTCTGGTGGTGGGAGTAGGAGGCCCAGGCTTTGTTCCTGTGGAGCTGGAATTGAACCTCCATCCCAGTGGGCCGCGGTCCCGTGCACAACCACTACGCCACCGGGGCTCAGCCCCCCAAGTGAATTTTTATGAAGGACAGGAAGTCTCCGGGTTTAGTCTCAAAACTGGGCTATTTCTGGAAAACATGCCAAGCTGTGCAGAAGACGTGCTGGGGTTCAGAAAACCACGTGAAAAAGAACACCCACACCTGGGAAACTGGGGAATCCCCAGGGATCAAGAGACCAAGAGCAAGTGGGCCCTTAGTAGGGCCCTGAAGGGCATGCAGGTGTGTGTGCACCTGCAGGTGAGAGGGACCTCCAGCCTCTGCCTGCTGCTTTACTTGGGAGTAACAAAAACCTAGCCTTTCCGCAGCTGGGGTCCTTAACCCCTCTGGCTGGGCAGGCATGGTTGAAGGTATCTTAGTGACTGTATGTAAACACACCTAGGTGATGTCAGGGTCTTAGGTGGAGGCTCCATTTTAGGTTTCACCTGCGCTTGGGGGTCCCAGCCTATGCCTGCTGAGTTTGGGTCTTCCTATGAGTGTCCAGTTAGTGCCTGATCTCTTTCCACCCCCAGTATGTGGCCCTGCCAGGCAATTCCTGCTAGCGCAGGCATTTGGAGGAAACAATCCTGCTTGTTCCTAAATCTCGCTGTATTTGAGGAGGTCCAGGTTTCCTGGGAGGAGTCATGGTTAAACACGAGGTCTTGTGAGGGCTACATCTGGCAGGGAGAGAGGCTGCAGAAACAGTCTTAAGATAGATAAATGAGCAAGTCCTACTTTTACGGTTTTACCTTTAATATTACAATAGAATTCTTCCCTGAAACAAGGGAACCCCCCCGCCCCCTAAGAAACAAAACTTAGTAGGGGCTAGGCAAAACAAAGATGCGAATCTTGGATTATAAACTCTTGACGTGAACTTGTGAGGGTCTTAAAACTAGGAAAGAAAACTAAGTAAAGGGGCAGGTGTTGGGCCTGAGCAAAGTCAGGTCCACTCAGATCCCTCTCAGTCCAGTAAGGGGAGCGTTCCACTCCATCCTTTGCAACTCACCCTGCTTATATAGTGGGGCTGACTCTGGGCAATTCATATGTAAATCTCTGGGAGCCCCGGGAAGAGGCTGGCCCTATTCAAAGGGTTTCAGGGCTTTGGGAGCACCCCAGGGTTGTTCTTCCTGCCTGCTTGCACTTCGGACTGCGCCTGCCGCCGGAGTTTGGGTGGTTGTGAGTGTCTCCTGGGACTTCAGTGAAGACGGTGGGGCCGTCACGTCCTCCTTCCCCTGGAGGACACTGTGGAACCAGTCAGGCGATCCCGGGGGTCCCCTTCAGAGATTGGGCCCCCTTTTGGAAGCCAGGGAAGACGCAGGAAGAAGTGAGTGACTTTACAAAATACCTTCCTTAGAATGTTGAAAAAACAAGAGCCCAACCCTGATGGGCATGGGGGAGTTAGGGAAAAGTCTGGAATTGGGACTTTGACGCTTTCCAAGATGAACTAAATGATAACTCTTGATTACTTCATAGTATGTGTGTTCATATTGTTCACAAATTGTTATTTATTCATATTATTGATTACTTCAAAGAAAGGAACTATGTGCATTTGGTGTTTTGATCCCCAATAATGCCAGGTCAGCTAATGAGAGCTGCGGGCGCGCTGGGCCTGGGCCTGGGCCTCCCCTTTCCTCCACGTGCTTCCCGACTCCCAGATGTTATTGTTCTTGTAGCGAAGGAGATTTGGAGGGCACTGGACATTGTGCACTTTGCCTTCCTCAGCTGTTCGCTGGGCCCTTCTGCTCTTGGAGAGGGCTGTGCTTCCAGCACTCTGCAGATGAAGAAATCCGCGCCCCGCGGGAGAAAGGGACCTGACCCTGCTGAGGCGCCTCCACCAAGTTCAGTGCCTGCCGCGAGGGTCGGACGTCCCAGATGCTAGAACTTGACAGCAGACTCTTTTTCTTCCAGTTTACTTGTAATGGAAAACAGTTTCATAAAAGTCATTTTTGTTTGGATGGAAAACTTGGAGTCATTCAAGCCAGATAGTTTTAGCTTGGTGTAATC
>PVJH01040152.1:0-15864 GCA_004026705.1 Nesogale talazaci
CCTCTTTGTTTGCCGTGGCTAAGTCTGACCAGCCACTCTCTCTGAAATGTACCATCAATACTGCTGTCCGTGGAGATGTCATTGAGCAAGTGTGCATCTTGCCTGGAACTTCATCTTTTCATCGCTACTTTTTAGGGATGCCTAGTAGTCCATCGTGTGTATATACCAGAATTTTTTAATCCATTTGTCTGTTGATGGATATTTAACTGTTTCCAATTCTCAGATTGTGAACTCTGCAGTGATGAACACTGGAGGGTAGATGCCTATATGTGGTCTCTTTCTTATTTCTTCTGCAGATATGCCCAGAAACGGAATTGCTGGATCATAAGATAGCTTGATTTCCATCTGTTTCAGGTATCACCAAATCGCTTTCCACTGTGGCTACATATCTACAAGACCAGTACAGAGATGAGTGATCCTATCTCATCACACAACCTCCAACATTTTTTGCTTTCTAATTTTTTGAATTGGGTTATCTGTGGGTGTTAAGTGGTATATCATTGTTATTTTAATTTGCATTTACCTTATGGCTAATGATTAGGAACATTTTCTCATATGTTTATTGGCCATTCCAGTTTCCTCTCTTGTAAATCTGTTGTCTCTTGTCCACCTCCTCAGGGAGAAATTCATTTTTTTTTTATTGTAAACTTGCAGGATTCTGTAGATTTTAGTAACAGCCCTTTGTCTGATATGTCATTGCTAAATAATTTCCCAGTTTATTACCTTTGTACCACTCTCTGGATGAAGTCTTTTGACATACACAAGTGTTTCCATCGTATCTTCCTTGGAGTGTGTATCCTTCCTGATTTCTGATAGCCCCTGGGCTAAGGCTTTTAACTTTGTCCCCATTTTCTTTCTCACTGATGATCCTGATAGTTTGGGATTTTACCTCAAAGCATGTTATCCACCTTGAATATTTCTTTTGAATAGAGTGAGATAAGGGTCTTGCTTTATTTCTCTGCAGGAAGATAGCCAGTTTTCCAAGCACCATCTGTTAAGAAGAACATCCACTTCCCATTTGATTTGGGAGGGAGGGGGTCTTATTGAAGAGCAGTAGTTTGTATGCAGCTGATTTTATCTCTGGATTTTCTGTTCCTCTCCATTGGTCCATGTTTCTATCACTATTCTAGTACAATGTTGTTTTGCCAACTGTGGCTGTACCATAGATTTTAAAGTCGGGTAAAGCAAGCTCTCCCCTTTTATTCTTCTTCTTGAGGAACTTTCTGCCATTTCTGGGCTTCTTCCCATTCCATATGAAGTTGGTAGTCAGTTTTCCATTTCTTTGAAAAATATATACCGGCATTTGTATCAGGATTGCATTGAACTGTCTCAGTGCCTTCGGTAGGATTGACGTCTTTACAATAATGAGTTATGAGCATGGATAATTGTGCCATTTGTAAAGGTCCCTTCTGTCTGTTTAATAATGTTCTATAGTTTTCCTTGTACATCTGTAGTTTTCCTTGTATACATCTTTTGGGTATTTATTGGTTAAAAATACCCCTAGGCATCTCTGTTTATGCTCAGCTATTGCTAAGGGTACTATCTTCTTGATCTCCTTTCTGTAATCCTGTCAGTTGAATATACCACTCCATTTCACTTCTCCTTGTTGTTCTTGTATCTTGTACCTCTACATATTCCTCTATTACTTCCAGCACTCCTCTTGTGGAACCTTTGCCATTCTCCATATATAAAATTATATCATCTGCAAATAAGTATACTTTCACTTCTTTTCCCAGATGAATACTTGTGATGTCCTTCCATTGCCTTATGTTATTGGCTAGAACTTCCAGAACGGTGCTGAATAAAAATGGGGAAAATGTCTTTCTTGCCTGGTACCACTTCTCAGTGGGGATGCTTTGGTCTTTTCTCCATTGATTGTAATGATGGCTGATGGATTTTCATATATAGATTGTATTATATTTAGATAAATTATTTCCAACCTTATGTTCTTGGGTGTCTTAATAAGGAACAGGTGCTGACTGTTGTTAAATATGTTTTTTGAATATATCGATATTATGTGGTTCTTGCTCTTTTTCTCATCAATGTGATTGATAATGCTGATGGTTTTTCAGATCTGAAACCATTCCAGCATCACTTGTATGATATCCATTTGATCATCATCAATTAATCATTTCATATACTTGTGTATTCTATTGGCCAAAATTTTGTTAAGGATTTTTGCATCGATGTTTATTAGCTGTATTGGTCTTTGGTTCTTGATTCTTGTGGGACCCTTTCCTGATTTTGGTCTCAGTGTTATACTTTTAGGTCTTTCATATGGGAAATACCTTGGTTCTTGACTTCACCCAAGAAATAATTCACTTTGAAGTCTGGCTTGTGGTCTGAGATTTTAAAAAATGATGGAAGAAGTTCAGGTTATTCACTCAACATGGGCAACTCATGGAACTGCACACCTACACGTGATGGCCTGGGGCGGAGGAGAGAGAGAGAGAGAGAGAGAGAGAGAGAGAGAGAGAGAGAGAGAGAGAGAACGGCTGAGTGGAAGGTGGAGAAGTAGCCAAAAGGGCAAAGTTGAGATATCAGTGCTTTTGATGGTGTAGGTTAGTATTTGGGAAGTTCAGAGAAGAATTCTTAGAACTAACAATCATGGATGCTGATTCACTTTAAACAAAGGAGCTGGGTAAAAGCATTTACTGTCTTACAGACTGTGTTGGGTCTAAGGTAGGAGCACTGATTTGTCCTGGGGTGGCAGTGATCCACCCTCTAACAGCGTGCAGTGGTGTCTATCTCTATGCTCTGCTTCTGAGGGGTCAGGAGAAACCGTTTCCATGTTCTCACTTGTGAATAGTGCCCAGGGTACAGACAGGACAATGGAGGACAGACCCTCCAATATTCAGCTAGACAACAAAATCAGCAGAAAAGTCAAAAGGACTCAATGCCTCAAGGTCATGTTGTGCACCACTAGGGTGTTATGGGGCTGAAATAGGTGCCCCTACCAGAGGGAGCAGTAGAGGAAACTCAGTCTTTGCTGGCCCACTGGGCCCTGACTGTTTTCTAGACAGCAGGTAATGACCCAGCTTGGGTGACCAGAGAAAGTCTATGGAGGGAACTACTGGCACGAGCAATTCACCAGGCTCTGTAGGTGAGACCACTCACTGCTTGGTGCGACCTTCCAAAAACCTTCAAAGGTGACCACTGGTAGGAGTGGCCATTTTCAACCTGTGAAGGAGAGGAGAAATCTGTCAGTTGGCTCAAGACACATTCTAGGGAGATTGGGATCCTTGGCGGAACATGTACTGTCACAGTGGCACTGCACTGCAATGAAAGTTAACAGTTACTCGGGGACCTGACCTTTGAATGAATTTGGGTGAGGCACCCAAGTGGAAACTTCTCCCTAGAATTCACTCTGTCTGAAAGATACCCTACAAGACCTGTTAGTGGTTACAGAGGCAACTGCACCGGGGAAAGACGATGGTTCTGTGAGTGAAGCACTAAGTAACCAGGGGCTTTTGTAGCTGTTTTCCAGGAAACTCCATACGAAGCCTTCGGTGCTTTCAACTTCATCTGGGACACTGCCAGGGACTGGACTCACTGGCCCAGCAAAGTTATATTTTATTGTTGCAGCCTTAAGGAAAACTTACCTTTTGAGGGTTAATAATCTACAAATTCTGAGTGTTATTAAGATGTCCAAGGATTTAACCTGTACCTGGCCTTAGAAACCATTGCAGACAGGTTGTTTTTCTCTGGCTTGGGGAGGAGCCATACACCATCGACTACAAAGCACATGATAATAGACCATCAATTAGGGAAATCCTGAGAAAGGGAAGCCCTAAGGAGGGGTTTGTTAGATCTTTGCAGGCTGGGGCACTTTATCTAGAATTAGTATTTTGCATTTAGAATGTTGTGAAGAGGCTAAGAAATGCCATCTATGCATCAAATGCTAGTTTTGCCCTCATTAGGGGAGCTGGCTGTGGAGAAGCGAGGAAGGGTGTCAGAAGGCTGGTCTGTATTTAGTCGCTCCTACTAGGGGCCAGATATTGCCCTTCCTGGAGAGGGGACACAGCACTCTCCAGTGGGAAATGAGGAGACTACCAGGAGGGGACACCCCTTAAGTTCCCTCAGAAATTGTAGCTCTTAGTAGAATCTTGTCATTGGGACACTAACACCAGATATTGTCATTCTCTTCTTATTTTTAATGTTGACAATGAGGGGGCAGGATCTACTATTGATCACAGCCCTTTGGATACCTGCTGAAACACCGATAAATACCAGTTACCTTAGTTAGCATGAAGCTAAGAAAATGGTTTTCTTTTGTAATACCACATGGTCCTGATATCCTCTAAGCTACAATCTTTCAGTTAGATTTGTTGTCGAAGTGAGGGCAAGAGCAAGATACCTTATGGACAAGCCTTTTTGCTTCTTAGGCAATATAAGGGAAACTTGCTAGAATATCAGAGAATGTAAGGGCAAACAATGTTAATTAGAGAATATAAGGAAGATTTGTCAGGGATTAGAGGCTCTAAGGAAAATGTGTTGCACACATCTCTCAAATCCTATGAGAAACATCTCCCTTCTGATACTCCTCCCTTTTTAGTCACAGTGCCACAACTGGGCACCAAGACCACCGTTAACACCAAGGCTGTTTCAAAGCAGCAGCTGTGGGATAGTCCTGGAAAGGTAAGCTAAAGACACCCAACCCCTTTTCTTTTGGGGTGTATTCTGTTTGCCAGAAATAATATTTCAATTGAAATTCAAGCTAAGGGCAGGCCTACTTGAGATTACATGCAAACTGGCCTCAAGATATTCAGGTTAAAATTGCAAAATTTTCAAAAATAGCTGAAGCAATTGAGAGCAAGGATGATGTGTGAGTCCAGGTAGACTTGAGAAACAAATTCATAGACACCCATATGTGTATAAGAAAGAGCTTTATATAAAGAGCAATTGCACATTAAGAAAACATCCCAGGTTAGTCCAGATCAAATTTAATAGTCCAATTTTTTTTCTAGCCCATAAATTCCTCTTTAGAGTCACCCAGTCATGCAATAAGGCGAAATGCAGGAAGATCACAGGCCAGTGGGTGGAAAGCTTTGTAGATCCAGTGGCAGTAGAAGTCTCTCAGTGCTGGCGTGGCTCTCCATGTGGCTCCTCCAGCTTCCAGGGCTCTGGCTGCCATCAGCATCACTCTGTGTGGCTTGTCAGCTGCAATGTCGCCCAGGGAATGAGTGAATGTCTTGCCTCCACTGAGCTATTTATCTTCTTAACTGATCCACATGAGGTCTTCAAGCTGTGACTTGATTGACAAGCAAAACTCTACCCTTTCACTTTTAAGTCTCAAATTGACAACAGATTATGTAACTACCACAGATGAGAATTCAGCAATTTTAAAAAGCTACCATGTAGAGACAATTCAGAGATTCACTTATAGAGCCAGAAACACCTGATGGGAAAATTTTTCTAAATATCCATTTATTATCTACCAGTCAACTCCAGACATTTGCAGGAAACCATAGGACTCCAAATTGACCCAAATGAGCTTCCTACAGTAGCACCCTTAATGGACCATGACTGGAATTTGAAGGAAGAAAGAAAGAATAGCAAAAAGCTAAAATTATTGGTACTGCTATTATGGCTAATTCTAAGTTGCTGCAGCATGTTGATGAGACCTATTCCACAGGACTCTGATGCTGAGTGGTCTGGGATGGCTGTGGGACGCCCAGCCATTTCCAGCAAGAGCACCCCTTCACTTTTTTTCCAGTGTGGGACGTCAGTACACTGAGTGCTAAAGAGCTCCAATTGAGTCTCGGTGACAACAGATCCTGCTCAACGAGGGGGCCCTGGATCCCTAGCTCATTCTGGCAACACTGTTGACACTAAACTCGAGGAGTCACGGCAATGGGTGCATGCGGTAGTGACACAATCTCATGCTAACTTGATAAATAAGAATGAAGGGGCGGAATCTAGCTTGTCAATCAGGTCACAGTCTGGTGACCCCTCCTTGTGGATGTGGCCTTCTCATGAGGATTCTGAGATGTCCTCTTTTCCTCTCTGGAGGTGAGACACACTCCCTTTCTGCTACACTCCCTTTCTACTTCACATTCCTGATGACAAGCGGCATGGAGCCAAACTGATTGCAGCCAGAACCCTGGCGATGTGTCCACTGCCTGTGGATCCACAAGACTTTACACACACACACACACACACACACACACACACACTGGTCTCTGATCTTTCTGCATTAGGCATCATTGCATGTGCCTCATGAGTCTGAAGAGGAAGTCATGGGCTAAAATGGTATTCATGGGTTAATATAGAACTTAGGGATTTGATCTGGACTGAGCTGGGTTATTTTATCAATGCATAATTATTCTTCATATAAAGTTACTCTTATACATGTAGGAGTGTCTCTGGATTTCTCTACTCTACCCAGAATAGCACAACAGACATTCTCAGTAAGTTCATATGCTTTTTGCTTGACAGGAGCACTACATATTTGGTACCAAAATCTTTACTGGGTACCAAAAATCCTTGGGTTCCTCCTACTTCCAAATTGTTGATATTAATAGCCTGCCTGCAAATTAAGATTTCTCTTAGTTTGCCTACCTGCAAACCAAGGCCTCCTCTGCCTGGGACCTAAAAAGGCTCTTTATTCACACATTAGTTTTTAATTTTTCTTGAATTCACTCACCTCATTTTAGGAAAAGATCTCTAATTCAAGTTAAGAGTTTAGGTGACTTTCACACCTATTCCAATAGCTCTTATAAAATTTAAAGCTTCCTTTCATTCATCTCAAAAGAATCATCATTTGAACTCATATATAGCATTTCCATCGTCCGTACTAGCATTAAAAAACTTAACTGAGCTAAGCTATTTTCTAAAACATTGTAAACCTGGAAAAGTACAGCAAGTCTTACGAGACTACGGTCAGAAGGTAACCCAAAGATCATTGAAGCAGTTAACACCAAGATAGGAGAAACCTAAATAAGTGTTATTTACCAAGAATAGCACTCCAGATAGAATGAAAAGAAATTATGTTTGGGACTCAAGGATGAACCAAGTAACTAATTAGGAGATTGCTAGACCATCTTCAGGGAGGAAACACTCTCCCCTTGGAAAGTTCTATTTAAAAACCAGAAAATTTTCCTTAGACAATGTCACTTCTCATCTCATAAAGGGACCCACTTCATTCTCAAGCAAAGTGTATCTTATCTATGGTTACAAAACATAAGAACATTTCTATTCTCAAGAGAGGGACCTCCTTCATTTCTTTTGAAATGACTCTGTGCCTTAATATAATGATGGCTTTACATTCTGCTGCTGCTGCTTCTCTCTCTGTGTGTGTATGAGTGAGCATGGCTTGTCTCTGGACCTTAACAAACGACATCGTTTTGAAGCTTGCTAGTTCCCCTGTCGGTAGCAGCCTGGCTGGGAATGTCACAATTTCCTAGCCAGGGAGAATGGGAGGAAATGGAGAGATAACAACCACGAACATATTCAGAAACTATTCTGATGTAGACTGTGTTGATTATACAAACCTTAATGTGACTGAATGATTTAAGTGTGTGATGCACTTAGGGTTAAGTTTAGGGCTAGGGCTAGGGTTAGGGTTAGAAAAAAAAAACAATAAAGTGTGTGATGTATTATATTCCAACAAGCTATTTTAATAGGAGTGCATTCATTAGCAAATCAATAATATATCAACAGTTTATATCATCTTGATGAAAAATACTGACTATACACAGTATAGAATCTTGAGAAACAGGTTGGACTTTAGTTTTTAATATTGCTCAATCATTGCTAATGAAAATGATGAAACGTCAATGCTCTAGTTTTATTAAGAAGCAACGTGACTGCAGTTCGGCAGACTGCACCAGTTCTGAAAAGAGAGCTGTTGGGAGAAGGGAGGAGCACAATTCATTAGCCTGGATGGAAATAGTCCTTCAGAAAGTCCAGTTTCCTTTGTTCCAAATTTGTGTTCATAAACCAATCTTTTCTTTTATAACTTGTTCTCCTGGGAGAATTTATGTACAACTGAGTTGAAAATAACCTGCATTCATAAGGTAGGTCTTTATTTGTGTCTATATTTAAATAGTGAGGTGACTTTTTGTATGTGTGACTAGCCCTAATTTTCCTTTGAAACTTGTTCAATAAAGGTGCTCTTATTAAGTTGAATCTGGAGCCCCGCAAACCAGCGTTCAGAGCCCAGAATGGGCCCTTTTGTCAAGGTGTAACAGTGCCAGTGGACAGCTCCATCCCGCAACTAGAAGCCAGTCAACCCCTCCCCTCCTCCTCCTCCTCCTCTTCTTCTCCACTTCTTCTTCCTCTCCCTTCTCCCCTTTGTCTGCACTCACTTCCTTTCTCCCCCTTCTTGAACTCACGGAGCCTACATGCTAGCACCCACCTCCTCTGCAGTAAGCAGCACCTGTCCCTGTTCGTCCACAGTCCATAGTGGGTATTGCACACTCCTGCAGAGTAGCATCATGCACTCACTGCAACTGCATTTATCAACTAGGCAGAGAGAGAGAGAGAGAGAGAGAGAATACTACAGAATTCTATTCTAACACACATGGGCTGTCGTGAGTTAGAATTGATTCCATGGTAGCTCGTCCCTGGTGAGGCGGACTACCATATTGATGACCACACCTACTAGTATTTACTCTCTTGTCTAGTCCCCTACAGTTGCCCTGCTGGTGTAGTGGCTGCATGTTGGGCTGTGATCCACAGGTCAGCAGTTTGAAACTACCAGCCTGCTCCTCCAGGGAGTTTTCTACTTCTGTAAGTGGTTAGCCCCAGACCCTCACAGGGTCACTTCTCTCTGCCCTATCTGACAAAGCCCCTATGAATCTGCTTTGACTTGATGACAGTGAGTTTGGTGGGGTCTTTTGTTTGCTCGTGTCCTAACACATGGAAAACTTAGTCACATGAGTTTCTTGGTTGAAGAAAGCTTTAAAAACATTAAACAGTGGACTGGTCTACTTGGAAATCTAATTTTTGTAAGGTATTTGCCATACTCTCAGGAAGTATGAGCTAGAGTAGTTAGTGTTGATAGGACATAGAAGAATGGGGAGGGAGGGAAAATATGAGGAGCTGATGCTAAGGGCCTGCGTTGAGAGAGGATGTTTTGAGAATGCTGAAGGAAACAAGTCCACAAATGTGGTCTGCATACAATAGATGTGTGTATTGATCGTGAAAAGAGTTGTAAGAGCCCCCAATAAAATGATTAAAAAAAAAAGAATGGGTCAAGTTGAATGTTTCAGCTACAGAAGGATCTGAACTACATTCCATGGAAGAGAGTAGAAGCCCAGAAAGATCTAAATCGAATCAACCTAGTATTGCCAATTATAATAGATACCAAACCAGTGCTCTTATAAACCAGTATGTTGAAAGGGGAAAGTTATTGCATAATAGTAAATTACTGAGACAGGTTTTTTTGGGTGTGTTTGTGTTTTTAATGGTCATAAGTTATAGTTCTGAATTTTGGAGGGTCCACAGGCATAGAGTTCCTGCGACGACAGCAGGACATCATCTCATGTACGTTGGACAAGGGATCAAGGGAGACTGGTCCCTGGAGAAGGACATCGTGCTTGATAAAGCCAATGAAAAAGAAGACCGTCAATGAGATGGATTGACCCAGTGGCTGCCCCAATGGGTTCCAGCATCACAACAGCTGTGAGGCTAGGTCAGGACCAGGCAGTCTTGCATTCTATAGTTGCTCTAAGTTGGAGCCAATTCCACAGCCCCTAACAGCACCATCGATCTCAAATATGTCAGTTTGGGATATGGACGAGAACATGTACTTCGAGGGCACAGTGTAAAGGGTTACACAGTGGGCTGCGAGCTGCAAAATCAGCAGTTTGAAGCCACCAGATTCTTCTTGGGAGAAAGGTGAGAATTTCTATTCCATAAAGATGTACAGTCTTAGAAACCCACAGGGACAATTCTTTCTCATATCCGAATTGAAGCCACGATGCTGAGTGTAGAAGCCCTGTGAACCCATTTAGTGCCTCATGTCGCACATGTGTGGTATTACATTGCCACCTGCTGGTAAAGACTACATACTCTAATTCGTGGAAATGAGAGGGTTGGTCCAAGAGCTTCAGGGAAACAGTAAACATCTAAGAATGTACATATACACATAAAGAATTCCAGAGAACCAGAACTCACATGGAAAATATTTCATGTTGTGGAAGTTATAAAACTTTCATAAATTCAGACAGAGAAGAAGGATTTTTTTTTCCTGTGGACAGCTCATCCTAATCATGCTTGTGCCAGGAGGAAGGAAAAGGTGACATGTAAAGCTAGCTGCCCTCTTCACATCCTTTTAGTGACACCAGGGAAAAGAAGACATGCTTTTTAGAAGCAAAAATTGCCTTCAGACTTATCTAGTGCCTACAAAGTTGTTACATGAGTCAGAGTGGACTCCACCGCAGTTATTTTGTTTGTTTTGTTTTGAGTGAACTTGTGAAATGTTCTGCAACATTCTCAGAGATTTTATAGCCATCTTTTGATGTGGCCAGAGACTGCTGTGACTAGGGTGGAAAGTAAGTAGGCAGTGGAAAATGAATCTTCAGTTGTCAGTTTTATTTGACAGAGCAGTCCTGTTTTTCAGCCATCAGCAAAACCCACACCTCCAAGCAGCAGCTCGGAGAGCATAGCTGAATGACTCAGCAAGGGGGTGGCGATATCTGCCCTCAGAACTTCTGCCTCCCCTCGGCTCAACCATCTGGGAGTGGAGCCTGGTTAGGGTTTGGCCCATGGCATTTGCCATTAGAACTACAATTGTTTCTTGAAGACAGGTTGATGGGGCAACTCAAATATTTTGGGGTCTGAAAACATAAGCAATAAAAAGACCAGACCTTTCTTTCTAAATATCTACATTAATTAAACTTTTGACTTTTCTTTACCATCAGGAAGCAAAGGTATGTCTATTTTAATGAGTTGTCATTGGACTCCATTTTTATTCATGTAAGTCTAGAAAAACTAGCAACAACCAGAAGACCAAACCTAGCAGTATTTTCCTCCAAGTAAAATGATTTTATGTGAACGTCCGATGTTTAAGGAAACACACTACTTATTTTATCTTTTACATCGAAGTGAATTTCTCTTACATATCACACCAATAGCATCTAGTTAAGGTTTCATTGTGACGTTTCAGTTTAATATAACATGCTATCCTTGCCATGTTTTATTAAACATCACCCTGTGTAAGATAGTCACATTAGCTACAATTGTTACAATGATGGATGACACTATTACATTTTATTATAAAATAAAGGATGTGGGACAAATTGTGGTTTGATGCTTTTGTAATTTGTTCTCTCCCTTTCCAGAGTACTTTTCAGTTACATCAACTGAATCATTTCATCTCACAGATGCGGAGCTGAAGGAAGAGAACAAAAACATGGCCATTAACAGAAGCAATGCAAACAGGCACAGTTAATGGAAACAATTTTGACATTTTGTATCTGATTTCATAGTGTGCCTGTTCAAACAATTTCATTGGCATATTAGAAAAAAAGTGCTACATTATGCTCTTCACTAAGAATGCAAGTAATAGACTTTAAAAATTACCTCTTCACTGAAAGTGCTCTCTGCTGGAAATGAAAAAAATATTTTACACTGTGAGATGCTAATAACAACCAGAGGGAACAGTGGGTTGACATGGCTCACGCAAGAGGGTACGGGACTCTTCTTTCAGAAATGCACAATTTTGTTTTATAAAGTATAATATCAATTGCACGATTCCCTTTCCAATTCCTGAGTTCCATTTATTTTATTTTTACATCTTCTGTTTGCACTGATATTCATCTAAGTGAAGGATTTTCCTTGTTAAGGTGGAGTCTAGGTCTGTCTTTACCACAGAGCCAAAACCTAATGTGGAACGGCCACTTTTTTTGATTCTGGGAAGGAGACTATATAAAAATAAGCTGCTCCTGCTTTATTTTATTTGAAAATAGATATCTAAGAATAGATTGTTCTTGCTCTATTTTATTTTAAAAATTGGGGTCTGAGTGAAAAAGTGTTGAGGCACAATTACAAACTAATAGATATTTAATTGGAATCCTTGGGTAGTGCAGTTTTATTATGCTCAGCTGTTTTCTGAAAGGTTGTCAGGTCAGGGTACCCAGAAATGCCTCAGAAGAAATGCCTGGCAACCTACTACCTAAAAAAATCAGCAATTAAAATTCCTGTGAAACACACATGATATGCCAATATGGATTGGAATTTGGCTTAATAGTAACTGTTTCTTTTTTCTTTCATTAATTTTTAAAAGCATTTATCTAGTTAATTTACTAAATTAATTGTATTTATTTTACATTTTACCAAATCCTACTGTTTAATATGCTTTGTTGTGATTATTTTAATGTGGGACAGAAAAAGATACCTATGCATCGAAGAAGCCGTTCCAAACCAAGGTATTTGCATGTGGAAATATTTCAGAGAAATATTTAATTTAATTCTTATAGCAACTCTCTGAAGCAAAATTATTCCCTTCATTTTTTTTCATGTGAAATTTGAAACATAAAGGTAATAAATGATTTATGTGAGTTCACCAATCTAGTAGAAGACAAAACCAGGAATCATATCGGCGTGAAATAAGTCAATCGTGCAGAACAAATATTATATGCTTTGACCATGAAATAGCTAGAAGAAGCGAATATAGTGTGGTCAGAGTTTCATGTTGGTTCCATGGGAGGGCAGGACAGCCAAAAGGTAAGTGATCCCTCCTTGTGGGCATGGCCCTTCCATGAGGATTCTGGGACTTCTCTTCCTTGCTGGAGGCAGACACACTCTCTCTCTGCAACACATTCCTGTTGAGAAGCCACATGGAACCATGCTAATGGCAGCCAGAGCCCTGGAGATGTGTCTACTGCCATGGGAACCACAGGAATTTCCACCCACTGTCCTGTGATCTTTCTGCATTTGGCATCATTGAATATTCTGTGTGAGTTTGAGGAGGAATCTACAGACTAGCGTTGAATATGGGGATGTGATGTGGACTGGATTGGGATGTTTTCTCAACATGCAATTGCTCTATGATACACCATTCTCTCTTCCACATATATGAATGTTTCCGTACTTGTTTTTCTATTCAAAATGAGACAACATCATGGTCCCTTGGGAGTGGAGTACTAGAGAAACAAATTATGAAGTGGGAGAGTGGGTGTTTGTTTGACCTCTGCTTCATACTAGCTTTTCTTCTTTGGCTAGCCAGAGGTCAGAGATGGCCATGCAGTTTGCTGGGTTGTTTTCTGAAAAGAATATGGGAAGCTAAAAATTATGATTATTCTTTTGGAATGTTGTCTTTGGTTACTCCTGTTTGAAATGGTGAAAATGAATGTGATTAATGTATATGTTGAGCTCAAGGGGCAAAATTACCCCTTGCATTTGTTAGAGACCATGCTTCCTAGTGAAAATGGCTGAAAGACAGTCAAAATGACATCAAGTCCCTACCTTGATGTCGTCAGAGATGTAAGGCCATATTTTGTAGTAGTGGCATAGTTTAAATAAGATTAAGATAAGTTACGTAAGGGAATTTGATTGCTTTAAGATTGAGTTTAGGATGTGGTTCTCCTAGGTTCATATGTTTTACTTGTGTCTATTGTTATTGATATAATGATTGATAGGAAATGATTATTGGGAAATGTAATTGGAGAGTCTGTTAGGTCATTGTTTCAGCCATCAACTAGTATATTTAAATGGGTTGGCACATGCCTACAAAGAAATGTATGAAAATTATAAGCCCCATCCAGTGCTTGGGAGAAATCAGGACATTTTTATCTGAAGAGACTTGTCTAGAGGGTGCTTGACAGACTGAAAAAAAAGAGAACTCATTGACTTTTTGAATTTTGAAAAAGTGGCTTGTGTCTGAAGCTGGAAAAAAATTGGAGCCATGAAGGGGCTCTCTTCTCTAAGACTGAATGTTAAATGGAGTCTATAATAGTCTGGAATGCTGGCTAGGTGACCACCTGGCTCCACTTGGTGAGCAGAAGACAAACAGGAATAAAGAGTTGGGTTGAGTCTTGCCACTAACACCCAGAGACCTGGTTCACAGGGACTAGAGAAGAAAACAAGAGCATGTTCACTGGTCTGACGTTCATGACCTAGAACAAAGGGGTTGGGGTTGAAGCAATTTGTGATGGGGCCCATGGTCTACAGGCGAGGTAGCCAATGGGAATCCTGCTGAGATAAAGTGAGGCATCCCACATTGAGTTGATCAGAACCTGACTCGATGAAGAGAAGACTTTTGAACCTGTGAATTTATGCTGACTTAATGGACAGCCTGTCCAGATTTGATTTTGCTTATGGACGTAGACTCACAAGGTTCCAATTGGAATGAAGATTCTTCACATCAAAAAATGATTGTCTCCTCAGAGCACTGGGTTGATGTAAGTCGGCAGTACAGAGAGTGAATAAACTTTATAGGTGGGGGAATATATTCATAGAACGATAGGATTAAGGTGTAGGTGTTATTCAACTGTAATATTTTTGTGTTGCTCAATTATAGAATATTATGTTAAACAAGACTGGCATGTATAGAATGGCATGCATCTTAGTTTTGTCTTGTTAGGCACAAATATGATTTTACCATTGTTCTGGCTTTGAGAATTATATATGGCTAAAGAATTGTGTAAGGTGTCTATTTGGGTGGTCTATGGTAGGAATACAATCTCATGACAACATAATAAATAAAAACAAAGGAATGGAGTCTAGCCTGTATATCAGGTCACAGGCTGTATGATTGCACCTTATGGATGTGGCCTTCTCATGAATATTCTGGGACTGCTTCTTTTCCTCTGGAGGTGGGACACACACACACACTATGCTACACATTCCTGTTGACAGCCACATAGAGCCATGCTGATGGAAGCCAGAGCACTAGAGATGCATCGCCCACTGCCAGGGGGCCCACAGAGCTTTCCACCCACTGACCTGTTATCTTCCTGCATTCAGAATCATTGAATGTGCTGTGTGAGTCTGAGGAGGAATCGATAGACTGGTGGGCTAATATCGGTTATATGGATTTGATATGGATGGGGTTGAGATGTTTTCTCAATATTCAGTCACTCTGTGATATAAAGCTCTCGCTTATCTAGATTTCTTTTTCCAGTCAATCGAGACTAAGACAAACACACTTTTTTTTTATGCCAAAGCAAGCACAAAAGTTTTTTTTTTTTAAGGAAAGAGGCAAAATTATTGTTGTCTGCTGAACTCCAATTATTTTTTTTGAAAATTATGGAGGTGAGGAGAAAAAAGGAAAAGACCATTAATAGTCCAGAACTTGGGACAAGCAGGTTTTCAGTTGGAACTAGGCAGGTTTTAACTTTCTAGTTGGTACCAATTTAGAAAACAACTTGAGAGGTTACAGTAATAGGGATTTTCTACACCTTGTGGCAGTGAGAAATTCAACTTAAAAGCTAAGTAGACCCAAGTTAATTAAAGTGAGAGAAGAGCAAGACGTGCGGATACACCCCTTTCCCTCTGACCAGTTGCATAATCCACTTTTGGAAGCCTCATTTTTGCCTGGTACAACTGATTATTCCTGGCCTCTGAGGCAATCCAGCCAACCCAAATTTCTCACCTCATTGGGCTCGGGGTCCCTGGTGGCTAGCAGATTGCGTAGGCAACTTGGTGTAGACGTAATCAGGAATCAAGCTTCACTGTTTGCTATTTTCCCCCTTCCTCCTTTTTAGGGCTTTGTTCTTGTGTGCTCGTTCCCTCATGTGCCCACCTCCATGGTTTAGCACGCATGTACACACAACACTGCCAAAGAATAGGAAGACTCACCCTCAATTCAGCCTTCTTTTCTGCTTTTCTTTGAACTTTTGTTGTATAATAATATGTTTATTTTTGCTTATTTTTTTTCAGGTCCTCTACCACTTCATCTTCATGTGTCATCTTCCA
>PVJH01040153.1:0-15888 GCA_004026705.1 Nesogale talazaci
GGAGGCTGGTCTAGGTAGCAGTTGCCTTCTGTCACTGCAGACAAGGGACTATCCACTTCCTGGAGGCTCCTCCAGTGATTCTCTGTGAGCAGGCCCAGGCTGCAGGGGTCCCGGGAGAGGAAAACACCCACAGTGAAGGGATGCCATAGGGGTTGCACTTCCGGAAGTCCCAAAGGTTGGGGAAAATCTCCAGGCTCTAGTCTCTAGAAGCAGCCTGACAGCCAGGGGGCTTCCCTCTCCTCAACCTGTGTCCCACGGATAGGCCCCAAGGGACCCTATGGGGATCTTAATCTCTGGGCGCCACATTCTTGCGCGCCGGATCCCAGAGACTCGCAGTAACAGGGGACTCACACCCTGGGTTTTCTTGCGCGCTCCTAGCCGCTCCCAGACCCTCCAACTCGCATTTTGGGTCCTCGGCCACCGGCCACTCCTGCATCCCGGCCCAGACTCTTTCCGGTCTTTCCTCGCTCCCCACTTTGGGGCTTGGGGCTTGGGCGGCCGCGGCGGCGGCGGCGGCGGCGGGGAAGGCGGCTCAGGTGGCGGCGCGCCCTCCTCTGGCGCGGGGCCGCGCTGCTCGCCGCGTCGCCTGTTCCTGCGCGGCCGTGCTGGGCGCGTGGGCCGGGGACGCGGGGGTTCGCCAGGAGAAGGTTCCCTGGAGAGTTGGGGTTCCCCACCTTCCCGCCCCAGACCGAATCAGGGACCTTTTGATGTTGGGTCCCCTCCCTGGCGGGCACCCAGGCACCCAGGGGCAGGTGCGCCCCGCACGCTCCACGCGCCCCAACTCCATCTGGGAGGCCAGCCCTGCGCGCGCCCCCCGAGCCCGGAGCCCCGAGCGCGCCGGCTGCCTTCTCCGCGGGGGGGCCTCCCGGGGTCGTGGGGTTTCTGCCTCCCCGGGCAGCGGGGTAGTTCTGTAGATCAACAGACTCGTTTGCTCTTTTAATTTCCTTCTTCTTTATTCTATTGACCCCCTTCTTCTGAACCACTCCTCTGTTTTGTTCCTGCTCCTGCTTCTCCCTGCCCCCCCCCCCCCCCCCCCCCCCCCCCCCCCGGCCACATTTTCTCCTTCCTTTTCGTTCGCTAGTCTTTCTCACTCGTTCCCTATCTCCCTTCTGCCCGTCTCTCTGGGGGCCGTTCTCTGCTTCCCCTCGGCCAGCCCCTCTCTTTTTCGGGGTGCCCTTACTGAGCCGCCCGAGCCCAAGGCTGCCTGACTCTCCCTTGGTTGTTCTCCGGGAGGCCCCGGTTGCCCGGCTCGGGCGCGGTTCCCCGCTGCCTCCGTCGGGGTGATGAATTCGCGCCCTCGTCGGAATCAGGTGCCCACCTGCGCCCCCACACTAGGACCCCCATTTCTCCCGGACGGTCCTTGGGGTGCTCATTGCGGGCCGGAGGCGAGGGGCGTGCCGCGGGGGCCGGGGAGGCGGCGGGGCCCAGGGAAGGGGCGAGGTAGGGCGCGGGCCCTCCCCGACCGCCACCCCGCGCCTCCCGGCCCGGCGCTGGCCTTTCCCTGGGAACTTTCCCGGCGGAGTTAACTATTAACCGCTGGCAAGAGGCAATTTTCTCCGGAATTCCAGCGATTTCCTTTTCGCGGTGGAGGCAGATTACCATGCAAATGGTGAGATGCTGGGCGGGTGTCTGCCCGCCCGCAGCCAGGATGCCCCGGCCCCTCCAAAAGGAGTCCTCCGCGACGGCGGAAAACTACTGCTCTACCCGCCCCCCCCCCGGGAGGGGGGGGAAGCGCACGAAGCCGTGACCAAGCTAGCGCCCGGCCGCCGCCCCGAGTGGAAAAAGCCCAGCGCCCAGGTGGGAGGGGACAGTTTGGCCCGGGCAGCCCCCGCGGGACCTCAGACTCCCCGCCCAGGCCACCGCCGGCCTGGTCCCTGCTCTCAGAGCCCCGCGTGCGGGGACGCGCGCAAACTCAGAGGGGGTGGGGTGGGCAGCACCCCGGGCTTCCTTTCCCTTCGCTCTCCCGGGCACCCCGAATGCGCGGACGCACACGCCTTTCTCTCGATTCAGACCGCTGCCAACTAGTCTAACTTGAGCCCCGCTGGGCTACAAACTCCTCTTCCTTTCCACGTTGCCCCCCTTTCGGAATCCTCCCCCCCCCCCTTCCTGAAGCAGCGGGGAGGGGACTCCGGACCCCCAGAGTGGGGAGATGAAAGAGTTCGCGAACGTCACGGCCTGGCCTTGCCGGGACACTAGCCGCTGGCCGCCCCACCAGACCGACCAGGTCGAAGATGGCTGTAGTGGTGAGACTGGGCCAGGCTTTCCTCCACCGTCCCCCGGGTTCGTACTGTCACGTCTGGGGGCCCACGGGGGCCGGGAGGCCAGGTACAAGGCGCCAGCTTCTGAGCCGAGCTCCCTCGCCGCCCCTTCAGTCTCTCTCGCTCACCCCGCCTCCCCACACTGCCATCTACCTGGGATAGCTCTCTTCCCCCGCCTCGCCTTCTGTGCCTCAGTCTCTCTGTCTCTCCGTGTCTCTCTGTCTCTGTCTCTCTTGTTTGTTTCGACGCACGGACACTGATTGCGCCTTATGAAGTTCTAACTGGTTTTGTGTCAGGAAGATCTTTCTCGCTGCTACCCAGCCTGGCGTGACGGATTAAACATCAACTAGTTAAATAAAAATTAATATCAACTGCCTCCTAACTTCTAATGTCATGTTGTTTATAACTAATGAACTGATTAGGGGATAAACACATCATGGAGACATTCGGCTTTCCTGCCTGGGCTGCTCTGCCAGGAGCCCACTCCCGCCCTTGCCTGCAGACTGCCAGGCCTCTAGCTGCCAGAGGTGGGCTGGGGGGTGAGGCGGCTGGGCACCTCTTAGCTGCCTGGCCTTACTCCTCCGCCAGGTCGAGTCTTTTTCTTGCTGGTGGTTTTCTTTTCCTCCTTTTCTCTGCAAAGTTCCTTTCTCAGACTCTTCTCTCTCTTTCCTCCTCTGTTCTCATCTGTCCTTTGAAACCCCCAACTGGACCTAAGAGTCTGAATCCTCAGATCCTCCTTTCCTATTCTCTGCTCCAATCTCTGCTCTCTCTTCCCCCATAAACTGCCCTGACCTGGTGCAAGGCTGGACTTCCTTGATGCCAAGCTGGAAGCAGTGGTCTCTCCTGCAGCAGCCTCCTAGGGAAGACAGATCAGCACCCCCTGTGCACCCCAGCTATTTAGGGGAGAAGACAAGTCATGTGAGAATAACGACTTCTGCGTTCTCTGTTTCTGCTTCATTTGATCTGGAAGGGGAATAAGGAAATAAAACAGCATTTCACAAGTTTCTCTGCTTCCCCAGCATTTAATACAGGTTCAAACATTAAATTTAATGCTCAGGGACAGAAATGTGCTCTGGTGTCTTTCCTCCCAGTCCTGGGAATCCCTGGACCCCATCCCCAGCCTCTCTCCCACCAGCTTCAACCTGACTCAAGCAGCCTCCTACATGGCCCTCTCCCCAAAGTTACTTAAACCAAATCACAATTGTCATCATGACAACAATAAAGCAGGAAAGTGGATAATCACAGCCCCAACCCCAGTGATTTTTTTCCCCCCCTAAGAAGCCACAACATTTAGACTTGGTTTGCCCTGGACCGCAGGGTCTGACAAGACAATAACAACAGAAAAAGCTTTTAAAACCAATTTAGCACACGTGAAAATGTAATTCTAATGAAGAATCAATAGGCTGGCGGATCATTTTTCCTGGGACTCCTTGGAGAACCTGGGAGAGACTTTCAATCAATGGGACCGGCAATGAGCAAAGGGGCCTGAGAGACAGTGCAGGACAGAGAGTGTGAGCCAGGGAGACAAAGAGAACAAGCCAGAGGAAGGAGGCTGGAAGGAGACAGGCTCAGAGTTGGGACCTTTGCCTCTGTTTCCTGAGTCCCCACAGCTCTAAGAATATCAGAGTCAAAGAGCCCAGGATGCTCTATCCCCCTCTGGTGTGACACAGTCTGCTTAGCACAATGGCTTGGGCGTCTTCTCCTGGGCCTGGGTCCCAGCCCTGGCACTGCCCTAGCCTGAAGCGCTGTGTCCAGGTAACT
Source organism: Nesogale talazaci (assembly GCA_004026705.1). NCBI lineage: Eukaryota > Metazoa > Chordata > Mammalia > Afrosoricida > Tenrecidae > Nesogale > Nesogale talazaci. The sequence goes on from PVJH01040153.1 coordinate 4,020, forward strand.
GTGTCCAAGTGGCTTAGGAACATGCAGGAGAGACTGAACCCAGTGTGTTCCTCTCCTGTGAAAAACTGCTGGAGTGGGTGCCTCTCTTAGTATGTATGCCTGTTGCGTTGTCAGTTTGAATCTGATAAGACAGTAGCCAGAGCAACTAAGGTGTGTGTGGTGATGGCACTTCTTCACACTTTATAAATCATAGGTACACACACTATCTCTTGCCATGCCCTATGGGAAGGGCAAAAGAGGTTATCACCAGGTAGAGAAGAAGAAACCAAGGTACACTTCTAGACGATGGAGGTGTGACTCAGCAGGTTACTGTGTGTGTGTGTGTGTGTGTGTGAGAGAGAGAGAGAGAGAGAGAGAGAAACTGGATATGGTTTTGAGTCTGACAGTGAGAGGCTAACTATGTGTGTGACTATCTCACATATCTTGGAGTGACTATCCAGGTGAGGTGTGCTTTTTTGTGTGTGACACAATACTCTGCCACTTTGATTAGGAAAATACTGTTGTGTACATAGCAAAGAGGGAAATGTTGATTTGTTTATGTATTGCTCTTCTTGGATTGGACAATCCCCATTTGATGGGGGGGGGGCAGGGAGAGAAGAAGAAAAGAAACATCTTCAAGATCTGATATTTTGCAACTCAAGTATTTTTAAGATGATAGTTTGGCTGCTAATTTTCTGGAAGGATAGGAATTCATGATTTTTGTAGTAAGATTTAAAAGCCTGAACTTGGGGAAACCACCAGAGAGAGGTTTTCCCTCTAGGCTCTTGGGTTTCTCCCTCCAACTTCTTGTCCTTGGTTGAGGAATCATTCTCCAGGAAGTTTGACTTCAGTGCTTGGAATTCTAGTGGACAATTTGCATCCCTGACCAAAGCTGGCCTGAGGCTGGACCACTCCACCCCCCACCCCCCACCCTTAGTGCTTTTCAGCTTGGGATTTGAAGCATCCTGGGGCTGGGGCAAGGGGCTTACAGAGGCTCTTCCAGGATTGGCCTCCCATTGTGACTCCTGGTGGTGAGGGGTCCTGTTTCCTGGAGTGGGAGGTCCAGAGCCCCATGAGTAGGGGTAAAAAGTGGGGTCAATGTGGGGGGTGACTTGTGGGTTTGGGGGCAATAGTTCTTTCTCATGAAGTGGATTTATGAGAAGGAAGAGAGTCTGGAAGTCTACAGGTGAGAAGTGGGTGAGATGTCCATTCCATACTGGAAGGGCAAGACGCTAAGGGGCAAAGCCAAGTAGATCTTTGCTGACATCCCAGGATGAAAGCCAGCATTTGGGTATGAGTCTGAAGGTCCAAGAAGCTTTAGGCCAAGGGGCCAGAGATGTCGTGGGGCACCCGGGGTTACTTCAGTGTGTGGCAGGAGATTTAGATGGGCTCCCCCCCCCCCCACGTTCACTCACCATTTTAGGAAATAGAAAGGTGGAACTTTCCCAGTTATTCTGAGGAGATTGGGGCTTTTGTTTTGTTTTGAAAGGAAGGACGGAAGGACTCACCCAAGCCCTTTGGAGGAGAGCTTGTTTGGGATGGCGGGTCCAGTTCCAACACACAAGTGCTGGAAAGTTCCTTCGGAGCCACTGCTTGGTCTGACTAGGGGCTTTTAGAAACTCAGGCCAAGATGCCCCGGTTTGTATCCGGTCTGGGACCCCATGTTCCAGAAAGTGGGATGGGAGGAGGGGACAGTTGCTGAGAGTTCCGAGGAAAGGGATCTACTGAGCACCAAGCTGAGAAGGGCGTGAGTCAGAAGGAGGGTGCTTGGTGAAGAGGAGGGGGCGGGGTAAAGGGTGTGCGGGGCGTCTAGACCGGGGATTCGGTCTGTGGGTGCCGCTGGCGGGCTGTCGGTTGGCCCCGGGTTGGCTCGGGCCGCGGGGCGAGTGCGCGCGTGTGCGCGAGGCGGAGAGCCCGGCGTGGCTGCTCCGCGTGGGGCTGTGCCTCGGCGTGACCGGGAGTGGGAGCGCGGGCAGGGGCGCGAGCACAGCGCACACCCCAGGCGGCGGGCAGCCGGGGTTATCTGAGCCGCTCGGTCTTGGGTGGCTGCGCCCAGATCTCCGGGCGGCGACGGCGGCGAAGGCTAGACGCACTGTCGGGCCTCTGAGAAGCGGGGCAGCGAGCCCCAGGTCCCGGGTGGCGGCGGCAGGGAGCACAGCATGGAGCAGCGTGCGGACCAGGCCGGTGAGAGTGGGGGGCGACCCGTCAGCGCCACGGGCAGAGGGGTGTCTGAGAGGGAGGGGGCGGGTAGGCGGAGGGCGGGCTTCACCCCTCCTTTCTGGGTTGGGGACCAGTACCAAGGCTGCGCCCTGAGCTGCCTGCCCTCGACACCGCTTCTAAACCTTCCATCCAAACTTTCCACCGAGAAAACGGGACTTTTCCAACTTGCCTTTGCTTTTTCTTTCTGTTGAGCGTGTACGACTCTCTCCACTTCTCACGGCCTGTGACTGTTTTTGCGACTTCTCCAACTTGGAAACACTAGGGAGGCTTTTCATTTCCTCTGTGTGTGTGTGTGTGTGTGTGTGTGCGCGCGCGCGCGCACACTGGTTAGGGGAAACACCTGTGTGCAGTGTGTGCAGCATCTTGTACATTTGAATATGAATCCAGGGTGAGCATTGAGGTGGGAGGAGTAGGCTCAGCTGGGGGTGGGTCTGGAGAGTCTGTGTATGTGGGGTTAATCAGAGTCTGATTCCCCCAAGGGCTAAGAGGGTAAAAGGCTGTTTCTTTTCATTCTTCCTCTTCAAGCTTGCCATGTTGGCCAGACTGGGGCCTTGGGATGATTGAGGGTGGAAAGCCAGGTTTCCCAGGTGTAGTTTTGGATAGGTGGGGATAGGGGGGGAGGGAGAAGGTTGGATTCAGTTTCCAGAGTGTTTAAATAATTCCACAGAGGTCACGGCCTAATTCTAGATGCTTGGTCTCTCTTTCTCTCTCCGCCTCTCCCTAGTCTCACTGTCACTCCCTCACTAACTGTCACTCCCTCTCTAACGCTAGCTCCAGTTCTTTGAACTGATGATCTAGGGGTTTCCCATTCTCAAACTGTTCTTTGGCCCATTCCCTGGGCTGCCCCCAGGCTCCTTCCTGAGTCCTTGGCCTCTGTGAAGAACCAGGACCCCCAAGCGTGTCAATTGTGGCCTTCTGGGCTTTTAGGGCTCTGGGCCACCCCTCCTCGCCAGAGGTTTAAGTAGGGAGATCAATAGCAAACAGTTGTAATGATCTAATTAATTATGGCAAAATTAAAAGCGAGTACAAAATCAATCTCTGATGGTGTTGAAGATGGAATTCAATTGAGAGCCCATCTGTGCACCCCCTCGACCGTATAAATATGCAGCCAAGGACAGGCCTAATGGCTAGCCTTTCCTGGGACCCTTTCTCCCCCTTTTCTTCCTCTCTTGCATTGGCTTTCGCCCTCACTCCCTCTCAGAAATGAGTTTGCCTCCCTCCGCCTCCTGCCTCCCGCCCTCCCCCTGGCTGGTGGTGCGGGTTCCAGCTCTCCATTTCCCCACTTTTCCATCGCTCTCCTGGTAGCTCTCTCAGTCTGGCAGCCCCAGGGTCCATGCGAGTCTTACAGTAAAGACTCCTAGGCCCGTTCCCCAGCACCCTGGAAAAGAGAAGACAGAGTGGTGGGGGGGGGGCATTCTAGTGCTGCCACCAGGCCCCACATTTCCTGTCCCCCAGCACCTCACCTCTAGAAACTGGACTGGGGCTCTTCCCACGTCCCTAGGGGGCCTGAGCCTACCTGCCGGTCCAGGGGGTGGCTGCCAGGCAGCAGGGCTGAGTGCCGAGCTCCCGGTCCCTTCTGCCCTTCCTTCCTCCCCTTGGCCGGCGCCAGGCTTGCAGAAGGGCGGGGAACTGCGGCCCGCTGTGCAGGAGGCCGAGGCGGGTCTGGGGGAAGGACTGCGTAGTTCCCTTCCAGGTGGCCGGGAGGAGGCTTCCGCCCCCCAGCCACCTCCCTTCTTCCTCTCCTCCGCCCCCTCCCGCGCCTTTGACTCCATCTCCTCCCCAGCCCCCCCTCCCCCGCAGGTTCCCCTGGGACCGCGTCCCACAGTCAGTTCCAACAGCCCTTCGGGCTCCTTCGGGTTAGTTCAATGGGACAATGACACAGGCACTCAAGCGAGCGTGCCTGGCACACGCCCGGGCGCAACCGCTGCAGCCGGGTTTGGAAGGATGCGGGTTTCATTCAGTCTTGCGGAGGCTATTCCATCAGAAAGAAAGAACGAGAAGAAAGGAGTGGGGGGAGAGGGGCTGCAGGCGCCTCCATTGTGTGGCCTGCCCTGGCCGCTTTTCCCTCCCAGAACCATAAAATAAGACATTTGTTTGTCCTCCCCCGTTTTTCGCTCCTTTCTCCCTCCTGGCCCGTCCCAGCCGACTGTCTGGCTCCCTATCACCGGTGCCCTGCCCCTCCCTCCTAGGGCCTAGGGTCTCTCTTGCCTCGAAGCCCCACCCTCTTCGTGGTGGGCTGCCCGGCTCTCAGTGCCTGGGGGAGACGCCGCCAGGCGCCTGTCCGCCCTCTTTGGCCAGGCCTCCTCACCCGGCTAGTAATTGCTGGCCTGACCTGCAGGATTGATTGTCGGCCCGCAGGAGGAGGCTGTGGAGGCCTCCATCTCTGAACAGCCAGGGCTGAGAACACAGGGAGGAGAGAGACCCAGCACCCAGGTCCTGAGCCCTCCCTCCCCCCCCCCCCCAGTGTATCTGGAACCCAACTGTTCCCTAGAACCCAGCTTTAGGCACCCACCCAACTGAAGCTCGCTCACTCACTCACTTCCTCACTCACTCACAGAAACCTCACCCAGACTCGCCTGGTCCCCAGGAACACCCATCAGACAGTCTCTAATTGATATGGCTATTGAGGGGCTTGGTCCCCCTCCTGGTCAGTTTCCTTAGCGGCTCCAGACTTGCTGCCAGTTTCCCCACCCCCAGCACTCTTGGGACACAGCCTGTCTCAGCCCACAGCTTTACCTGGGGTCTGCTCTGTTCCAGGAACAGTTAGACAAAGTTAAGAAATAACCCTGGGGGTGGTTGACCCTGGAAGTAGCAACCCAAACACCTTCCCTAGACGGCGACCTAGCCCTTGGCTTCGAAGGGATTCCATCCAGCCCCTGGGTTTCAAATTGCAGGCATGGTCTACTCAGCGGCTGGGGGATGGTGGAGGCTTGCAGCTCCCTGGGGCAGGGTCCAGCGACACAGGACAGCTAGGGTCCATCCCTCCCTAACCCATCCCTGGCTGGTCTACGCCGGTGGTGCAAATACCCAGAGACTCCACACCCACCATCACAACAAATCCCTGGCCCGAGCCGAGCTTAGGGCCGAAGTTAGGGCCAGGAGCCCAAGAGGGAGGGGGCTGGAGGCTATCTCTAGGTGCGGCCACAAACCTCAGCTCTTCCTCAGAGAGCATCTTTCCTTGAGCCCTCTCCCCAGCTCAACCAGACCCAGTCCTCCGTTCTCCCCTCTTCCTTCCGACCGAGTTCTTTGTCTCCAGCCACTGGGACGCCCGGCCGTCCGTCGGCTCCCGAGGCTGGTTGGCGAGTCTCTCCTCCTTACCCGCTCCCGGCTCAAGCGCGCAACTCCGCCCGCTCCTCGCCTCTCCTCCCCACAGCTGCGGCGAGAGGAGGATCGGAGGGCGGGCGCCGCGGATGGATCCCAGGCAGTGGCTTTGGTGGCTGCTCGCAACTCTGGGAAAACTCGCCTCGATCCTCCCCGCCCCTCTCCTACTCCGGATCTGTGCCGCCGGCCACGCGCCCTCGCCCGCGCGGGGCTGCTGCCTCCGGTCCGCTGGCCTGGCCTGGGGGTCTGCCTGGGCGTCTGCCTGGACGTCGGAAAGCTGCACTCCCTGCCCTCCGTGTTCCCGCTCCTCTGCCCCTGGCTGCCGTCTGTCCCCTCCCTCCGCAGCCCCCTTCGTCGCGACGGCCTTGAGTATGCACGTCCCGGGTCCGCCCGCACTGCGTTCCCCAACCACAGCCTGGTCTGGCGGCCAGCTCAGGGCCCGGCATAAAGCGGGGGAGGCGGTTAATCATTACTTTGCCGCCAACACCCTCCCCTCTCTGGACTCTCACTCAGGCCTGCGGGGGAGGGGGGAGAGAGAAGTGGGCCAGGTGGGGACCTCGCTTTCCCACAACCCAGCCTTTGCAGGCCTATAGACTCAGAGGACTCCTCAGCTCCCCTCAGCACACCTTTTACACGCCCTTTCTCACCCTCCCCTCCCCACTTCTTGGCTTCTGCAAGTCTCCCTCCTCTGGCTGCACCGGTCGCCATCACCCAGGACTCTGGCTGGGGCGTGTCTGGGGAGGACCAACTTTCTTTGTTTGGAACTGGACCCGGACAGCTCCTCCCAATGGTTTTGGGCAGACAGACCCTAGGGACATCGCCCTGAGGCCACAATTAACCCAGCTTGGAAAAGGGGGTGGCTTGTAGTATAGTCTAACAGATCCTTTAGCAGCTGCGCTGGTACCTGGGGAGCGGCTGGAGGAAGAAGTGAAAAAGAAGGATGGATAGGAGGATAAACTTAGCCTGTGATCAATGGGAAGAAGAATCCTGAACAGAAGAAGACAGAAACTGAAGCACTGAGGCATTCCATAGAATGTCAAGCTGGACTGGACTTTGACTCCATCATCTAAGGTGGCGATGTTGGTACCCAATGTTTTCCCATTGGCTGACTCCAGGGGGTCGGCAGGGCAGCTTGATTAGGTCCATTTTACAGGTGAGAAAACAGAGGCTGAAAGAAGCGAACAGATGTACACTGCTCTGGATGGTCTTCAAGCGACCTGTCCTTTTCCAGCTGTGCTGAGGTCACTGCATGTCTGCTAGTGCGGTGGGGGGAGGAACTGGCTGCGCAGGCCCCAGTTGCAGGGCCATCCGTGGTCTCTTCTCAGGAACCTTTGTCCTAACTTGGGGCTGGCTCCATCCCTGTTCTCTGGCAGGCTCATTTTCTCCTGGCTTGACACTTTCCCCCAATCCCCACCCCCAGTCTATGGCCCACGGGTCACAGCCACTTGACAGGCCCGTGCCGCTAAGAAGCCACTTTGGTGGCCAAGTGGCTCTCATTGTCCTCACCCCTCAAAGGAGCTGCAAAGGGCTGGGCAGGTCGCCGGGACCTCCGATGAGAGAAGCCTGGTTACCGGGGGAGGGGCGGGAGGATACAGGCCCAGCGCGTGCCCTCCGCCGGCCCAGGACCAACACTGGGAGCAGGCGGGGCGGGGCGCGGCCCAAGCGAGCTGCACCCCCCCACCCCCGCGAGCCCCTGGGGTAGGCTCTGGGAGCCCAAATATTGGGAACAAAAGAGGAAGAAAAAGAGTGAGAGCAGGAGGGAGGGAGGGAGCAAGGGAAGCAGCGAGGAGGCAGAAATTAGGGGGTCTTAGATGAAGAAAAAAAAAAAGAAAAAAGAAAGTAGCTTTAGGGGGAATGTGCTGCGGAGTGTGAAATTGCAGCCCATGGTGCTCCATATTGTACCAGAAGCTCTTCCAAAAAAAAAAAAAAAAACACCCATCCTCCAACGTGACCAGAGGGCTCGGGAGGGGGCGGGGCCGGGAGGGGGAAGGGAGGGCGGAGCACGAGCGGGTCCGGACGAGGCCCAGAGGGGCCCCGGGTGTGGACGGACCCCACTGCCCTGCTCTGACGACAGAGAGGAAGCGCCGGGCCCCCGCAGCAGGCTAGTGGGCCGCGACGTCCATCCCAGAGGCTGATCTCCCGAGGAACTTTTCTGTTTTGGTAGTGCTGTTGGTAACTTCCCAAACTGGGAACATTTCAGAAAAAGCGAGCGGTGGCAGAGGCTGCTCCTGGGCTCCACCCGCCTCTCCTCCCTCCTTGTTTGTTTCTCCCTCTCTTCCCTTCGGACTAGTTTTCCCCCCTTGGTTCTAAACAGCTTTCCCCCCCTGAACTTTAATGCGTTTAATTTGGTCCGCGCTGTGGGAAGCATTTCCTGGGGAGATACATTTAATTTCGGTATTCTAATCCCCTCCCTTAGAGCTGGGGCCCCAGCGCCCCTTGCCGCTCCCCGGGAGGTGGAAGGGGGAAGGCAAGCCCAGGCCGCGGGGGAGGGGCAGGGCTGCCCCACCCCCAGGCCCCCTGTGGCCTCGGTTCTTAACAGCTTGCTGGGCCAGCGCCTGGGCCCCGCAGGCCGAGGGGAGGCCGCCACACCGCTGCCTGGCCTCACACTGACAAAAGCTCCCGGCCGGGGTGGCTACACTCCGAAACCAGCAGAAGGGACGCGGAAGGGACCGAGCAGGGGACCTACATGGGCGCTGCTCTTCCTTGGCCACCTGTCCACCCAGCAACGCGTTTAGGAGCTGCGGGTGCGAGTCTCTGCTTGGCTTGACGGGGGCACCGGTGCGTGCGTACGTTCCTCGCTGGTCGCCCCCCCGGGGACACGGGAGGAGGCGCTAGGTTAGGCCCGGCACGCTGGACGGACGTCGGGCTAGCCTGGCTGCGAAGGAGCTGAGATCCACAAGGAAGATTTATTGGGCAGATCAGATGCACAGAGGCGACTAATGAAGCAAATCCCGAGATGGGTATCAGAGCAACTCCCCAAAAGTTTATTTGCCTTTAAATTTCCGCAGGGAGGCGGGGGCCTTGTTTGAAGTGTAAATGCCCCTAGGTTGGGGGGTGGAAAGACCGCTTTGAAAACACCAGAGAGAAAAGGTTCATTTAGAAGCAGACGGGAAAAGCAACCAACCCTGACAGGTCGGAGACCGGGTTGTGTTTGGGGTTGGGTTGTTTTCTTTCTGTCTCTTTTCTTTTGCTTTCCTTCCCCCCCCCCTTTTTCCCCCCTTTGCCTCCCCCCACCTCCACAAGTCTCTATAGAAGAAGAAAGAGAAGGACAGGAAAGAGGCCGTTGAAGCGCGAGCCAGTGGCTGGAGAGGGAACCATAGGCCAGCCCTCCATCCGGGATCCCTAGCTGAAGGCCGAGCCTGGTCGACAGGGACACCTCAAGTGGCACCTGGTCACCAGGAGGCTCTGCTTAGCTTCTAGACTTAGGAGCCTGCGGGGAGCTAGGGGGGAGCTGCCAATGACTGGGCCAGCTGGAGGGTGACTGCCTGTTCTGTGCAGCCTTGGGGGGGAGGCGGGGAGGAAGGTCCTGCAGTAGAGGGACTACCTGGGAGTTGGACTTCACTCCCCAGGGGCTGCCTAAGACGGGCAGGTGGGGGGGGGGTCACACTTCTAGCACACTTGGTGGGGTCCCCTGCTAGCAAATAGGACCATTCCTCTTGTCTAAGAACATCCCGTGTCATCTGAGCTCACACCCACAGCAGACCATCGGGAGAAGTCCAGCGGGTGACCACACACCTACTCTGGGAGTGCGACCAAGCACCTGCCCTTCCCAGGCACCCTCCTGAGGAGTGGTTCACTTGTTTGACCCCCTCCCCACCTTAAGCCTTCACTTCTGGGTGCACATCAGAGGCGTCTTGGGGCAAAGGGCTGCTTTAGCTCAGAACTGGCTTCGGTGAGAACCCGTCTCCAGGGCCTCTCTCAGCCCCAGGCTGTACCAGCTACTCCCAACAGAGAACCCCCAGACTGGGAGCGGGCCCCACTAGGAGACTAGGCTACGGGCGCTCTGTTTTCCTTTTCCCTCCCACACGAAGTTACTGCGTGTACGTGGAGTTGAGGCCAAAGCAAACCCGGGAGCGCCATCTGCAGGCCTCCAGCAGAAGAGACTGACCTTCGGGCCGGACTGTGCACCTTCCACCTCGGGCCCAAAGGAACTGGCTCCGCCGCTCTGGGGAGGTGGGGGCTGCTAGGGAGGGGGCAAGGAGAGAGAGGTGGTTTTTCTTTTTTTCTTTCTTTTCTCCCAGAAGTGATCTCACCGAGGAAGTGGGGTCAGGAAGATGCAGGATGGAGAGCGAACGCCGGGATCCCAGCGGACCCGGGCCTCTGGTAGTGTGAGGGGTCCCAGGATCTTGTCCCCCTGAGCGCGGCCAGGGCCCCGGCGGAGGGGTCAGGGCGCCAGGCGAACCCCGATCCGGGAGGCCTGACAGGAGTCTCTTGTTGGTTGAGGGCAGTGAGGGACGTTTTTGACCCAAGCTGCCGCCTAGGCCGCGGCCGAAGGTCCCGAGGCGTGGGTCCCCAGCGCGTTCTGCTGCACCGGGGCTGCAGGCGGGGCTGGGAGCTTCTCCGTGCGGCCAGCGCGTCGCGCAGCCCCGACTTCGAGGAGGCGCCCTTTCCGCAGACCCAGGGAAGCGGGGGGGAGGGAGCGAAGGAGGGAGAGAGAGTTAAAACATCAGCTGAAGTGCCAAGATGATTTATGAGACGGGGGAAAATATTTCATAAAGATCTCCCGGATATTCTGTATTTAACCAGTTAGGAGACAAAGGGCCGCTCCTGCCTGGTTCAGGCGAGCGGACCCGAGCGAGCGAGCGAGTGAGCGAGCGGGTGGGCCGGCGGCGGCGAGGGCTGCGGAGGCTGGGCCGGCGGCTGCCGCGGGAGAGGGCCGGCCGGGCGCGCTGCGCCTCCTGCGTTCGCTGGGGATCGCGGAACTGGCAGCGGGCGGCGCACCGCTGAGGCCGCAGCCGCAGCCGCAGCCGCAGCCTCCTCTTCTCCCCAGCCGGGGAGAGCGAGCCTCGGTCTCCTGCGTCCTCTGCCGCCCGCCACCGGTCGCTCCCCACTGTCTCCTCCCCCAAGTCCCCTCCCGGGCCACCCGAGGGCCCAGGAGCCAAGTGCCGGGACTCTCCCGCTGTCCACTGGGTGCCGCCGAGGCAGGTGGGTCCTCGCCGGCAGGTCTTCAGCTCCATTCCAGCCTGAGCGCTCTTGGGTTGCCCAGACCCCTGTGGGCCAGGGCGGCCCCGGACGCAGCCGCCGCGCGTGGGACGCAAGGGGACAAACTGCCAACACTTGAGCCCGGAATGAGAAATTGGGGGGGGGGGAATGCGTGGGCGGGGCGGTGGCTCGGAGGGGGAAAGGGAAAGGGAGGCGCCGAGAAGGAAGGGTCGGGCTCGGGGTGGGAGATCGGGAGGGGCGAAGGACTGGGGTGGCGGAGTTGCAAGGGAAGACAGGCGGCGGGGCCCAGGCGGGCACCGGCCGGCGGGGCTGGGCGAGTCGGGGCTGCGAGCCGGCTGCGGAGCGCGGCGCAGCCTGGGTGGGAGCCCGGGCATTCGGTGTGGATCCTCATCTCCCGTGGAGCTTATCGGCGAGTTTCGTGTCTCCGTGCCGTTGGACTCCCGGGCGCGCCCCTTCCCCCCTCCCTCGCTCTTCCTTCGCCCGCTGCTCCCTCCCTCCCGCTCGTTGCCCCCTCCCCTGCCCTCCCCGCGCCGGCACCAGAGTGACAGGCACGGGGCCCTCCTCGCCGAAGCTCGGGGCTCGGGCGCTGGCGAATCACAGAGTGGTGGAACCTATTGCCTTTGTCTGACAAGTCATCCATCTCCCGGCGCGGGGAGGGGGAGGGGGTCTGGAGGGGGCTTTGCCGCTTTTAGAGAGACTCGCACCGGGCGCCGCCGCTCCAGTCTCCGGCCGAGCCTCCTCGCCGCCGCAACCCACCCGGGGCCAGCCCCGCGCTGCCGGCGCCGCGCGGCTCCCTCCTCCCTCCGGCCTCCGGCCGCGGCGGCGGGCGCCGGCCGATTCTAGGGGCGGGGGCGTCCGCGCGGACCGCCCGAGATCGCTACTTCGCGGCCAACTTCGCCCAACTCGCCGCCACTTGGAGCCGCCCCGCCCCCGCCCGCGCCCTCGGCGGCCGCCGGCCTCGCCGATGACCGGCTTCCAGGGGCGCTGAGCGCGCCGCCGTCGCCCCCGCCCAGCCGCAACCTCCGGGCCATGCGCTCCGCCAACCTCCCGACCGGACCCGCCGCCCCCGGGCCGCTCTGTTGACCGCCCAGCCCCGCGCCCCGACGGTGGGAAGTTGCGGTCGCGGCGGCTGGCAGCTGGGGCGGCCCGGAGGAGTCCCCCGCGGAGAGCGCAGCGCGGCGCCCCC
>PVJH01040154.1:0-15898 GCA_004026705.1 Nesogale talazaci
ACCTCGACCTCATTTTGGAGATGCAAAGGAGATAAATAGCTCCATAGGCCTTCCTGTGGAAAAGACACATGGAGCCAAGCTGATGCAGTCAGAGCCCTGGAGATGGAGGAGTCATGTGGAGACCCACGCCAGCCCTGAGATGCTTTTACCGCCACTGTATCCACAAGAATTTCTACCCACTGTCCTGTGAACCTCCTGCATTTGGTGCCATTGCTTGCAGTGTATGAATCTGAAGAGGAACGTATAGATTGGTACCAGGCATCGGGCTAGTATCAGGCTTGTGGACTTGATCTGGACTAGGCTGCCATGTTTTCTTCATGTACAATTGCTCTTGATATAAAATTCTCTTTGACACACCTATGAGTGTCTCTGGATTTGTTTCTCCGGTCAACCGGTCTAGCACATGAGTTTTTTTTTTTTTTTGCAGTTTTTGCTCCCTGTTGAGGGCATTGGTCATTCAGGGGTATAATTCCCACCTTTTAGGCTGGAGATCTGGGTTTGACTCACAGCCTATCTACCTCACAAGCAGTTACAACCCTCGTGGTGGTCTGTATGTCATTGTGATACTAACCATGTTTTAGCAGAGCTTCCAGACTAATAAAGATAAGGAAGGCCTGGCCACCTGTTTCCAAAATTCAGCAAAGCAGAACCAGCAGCCAATCAGAGGGATGTCACATGACTGTGCAGTATTTTGCCCTGTTGTACATGTTGATAACAACAGAAAAATCATTGAGGAGAAAGGACCTATCAGGGCATTGAGCAGATTAGGGCCTGGGAAAGCAACTTGGGTGTGCTGGTTTGCTTTCTTCTCCAAATAGCCGCTTGAGTCTAGGGAGAGGTCAAGGGGAAGCATATAGAAAACAACTCTAAGCTGGAAATAACAAGCAAAGCCTCAGGAAAAAGATAACAAGTAAAGATAAATATCCATGGTACTAATTAATGTTACTGTGGATGAGGGGACTTCAAAAGGTTCATGGAAAGCTCCATTATCTTAAAACAATTTATTATAGTAAATTGAAAAATAGAAACAAAAAACAATTCTGACTCATAGCAATCCTATTGGTGGGTAGGAGTCGGGGGGTGGGAGAGTGACCTTGTGAGGGTTTCTGAGAAGGTCATTTTTTTTAGTATATGTGCTGCCGAAGCGAGCACGAGAAGGTCACTTTTTACCAGAGTAGGTCGTGTCGTCTTTCTCCGACAGAGTGGCTGGGGTTTTGAACTGCTGACCCTAGGCCTTATATTCTTTGTATTCAACTGTTTAAGTTACTAATCAACAGCCCCACAAGATGCTCCTTTGCCCGCTCTTTGACTACACTTCTCCCTCTAGTGGTTGTAGTCATTAGGTGCCCTCTGGTCAGTGCTGACTCACCACCACACTATTTAAAGCAGAAGGAAACATTGCCCCGTCTGGTGCCATCCTCGTAAATATTCTGGTGCTCCAAACCACTGTTGCAGCTGCAGGGTCAATCCATTTCTTTGACAATCTCCCACTTCTTTGCCATCTTCTCCAGGGTCTGGTGTGTCCTGACAACTTGTCAAAAGTGTGTACACAAGACAAAATCTCATCATCCTTGCCTGTAAGGAGCACTCTGGCTGGACTTCTTCTAAGAAGTGTTTTGTCCTTTCAGCAGTTCATGGTGTTTTCAATATTCTTTTCCAGCATTACAATTCAAGTGTATCAATTCATATTTCTTAAAAGGCCATTTCTTTGGGGGGGGTTCTTGTAATCCATACATCAATTATATCAAGCATATTTGTACATATGATTCCATCATCATTTTCTAAACTTTTACTTTCTATTTGAGTCCATGGTATCATCTCTTCTTTTTTTCCCCTCCCTGACCCCCTGGTGACCCCTTGATAAATGATAAATTATTATTGCTTTCATATCTTACACTGACCGCTGTCTCCCTTCACCTATGTTTCTGTTTTTCATTCCCCTTGGTTGGGGTGTGTGTGTGTGTGGGTATTATATGTTAATCTTTGTAATCAGTTCCCTCTTACTCCCCTCCTCTCCTCACATTTCCCCTACTCTTCTGGTATTGCTACTTCCATTTATGTTCCTGAGAGATTTTTCTCACCTACATTCTGTGTGTCCTCAACTCTAATCTGTACCAGTGCCTAAGCTCTGGTGTAGCCAGAACTGAAAGGTTAGTGAGGGGTGAGGAAGCCTCAAAGAATCAGAGGAATAGTGTGTGTTTCATCAAGAGTATATTGTGCTCTGGTAGACTATTCTTTCCTTGTGACCCTTCTGTGAGGGGAAGTCCTATTGTCTACAGATGGCTTTAAGGTCTCTGCTCCACCCACTCCCCTCCCATTCTCAACAATATGTTTTGTCTTGTTTTGTTTTGGGTTTTCTGATGTCCATTACCTGATTCCATGGACATCTTATGATTGCATTGGCTGGTGTGCTTTTTTTCATATGAGTTTGTTACTTCCCTGCTAGATGGTTTGCTGTTTGACTTCAAGTCTTTAATACTCCAGATATTTTATCCTTTAACAGCTGGGCACCATCAGCTTTCTTCACAACATTTGCTTATTCACCCAGTTTGTCTTCAGCGATCATGTTAAAAAGGTGAACATCACAGGATTCCAGTTATGAGAACTGGTGGTGTAAGTGGTTGAGTACAGGACTGCAGCCTGTGGGCTTGGTGGTTCAAATCCAGTGGCAGCTCTCAGGAGCAGCACTGGGCAACTCCCACAGCCACCAGAGGGCTGTGATGCCCCCCCCCCCAAACAAAAACAAAAACAAAAACAAAAAAACCCCTCAAAATGTTCTTGCATTGAGGGAGTATTTGAGCAGTAACCCAAGGTCTATCTGCTACCTTAATACTTAGCATATAAATATATGTGCATAGATCTATTTCCCTATTGTTACATATAAGTATCTTTACATATGTATGTACCTGTATTTGTACCTCTATAAATATCCTTTCCCTCCTAGATTTTTTCATCTATTTCCTTTTACTTTCCTCTTGTCTCACTATAATGTTCAGCCTTCATTTGGTTCTCAGTAATTCCTCTTGGCTACATTGCCTAGATCAACCCCCACCAGACATCCTGTGTCCTCCTCGCCTTCAATTTTAGATTCCTTGTTGTTCCCTTGTCCCTGAGTTTGTTACCTCCCCACTTCTTTCCCCCCACCTGCCCCTTCCGTGTTCCCCAGGGATGATCCATCCCATTGTTTTGTCCTGGAGATTGTTGATCCCACCTATCTTATCTAGATAGACATGCAAAAACAATAGCAAACACAAAAATAAGCAAAAAAAAAAAAAAAAAAAAAAAAAAAAAAAAAAAAAAAAAAAAAAAAAAAAAAAAAAAAAAAAAAGGAAAGAAAAACAAGAACAACAAAAAAAAGAAAGACCTATAAGTAGTTACAGATCTGTCTGTTGACCTGTTTGTATATTTTCTGGTTGCGTCTCACGAGGTGTCATGCCCTTCCCATGAAGACTATTTTTTGGAATTCCTGTGGGACTTCACTGCTTAGCCTCTCTTGATACTCTGTTGCCAGCCCTTCCTGTTTCGCTCTGGGGTGGTGAGGTCAGATTTGGTACAGTTTCTTCACTGTGCCTCCATTGTTGTCCCCAGTAGCTCTATGGGTGGGTGAAGAACATCATATTTCATGGGGGAAACCAGCCCTATGGTCCTCTCTATGCATTTGCTGCTCTAAGCAGGAATATCATCCTTGGGGCTTGGCAATGTGTCTTTTGATCTCCTGACTGCTGCTCCCAGGAACATTGATTGTGGATCCAAGCAAGACAAAATCCTTGACAACTGCAAAAGAGTCTTCATTTATTATGATGTGAACTATTGGTCCAGTTGTGAGGATTTTGATCTTCCTTTTATTGAGCTGTAATCCACACTGAGGGCTACAGTCTGTGATCTTCCTCAGCAAGGGTTTCAAGTCCTCCTCACCCAGCAAGCAAAGCTGTGTCATCTTCATACTGAAGCTTGTTTAATAAACCTACCTCCAATCTTGATGCCACATTCTTTTTCATATAAGCCAGCTTCTCAGGTTAGTTGCTCAGCAAATAACTGTCACGTTTTCTGATTTCACACGATGAAGTATTCTTTTGTTCTGTTTGCACAACTGCTTCTCATGTACTAGTTCCAATGAGCACAATGAGCTCTTCTGGAATTCTCATTCTGGTTAAGGCTACCCATAGGTTTCTTTGATCGACACAGTCAAATTTTTTTTGTAGTCAACGAAACACAAGTAAATACCTTGCCAGTATGCTTTGAGCCAAGATCAAACTGACATCAGTAATGACATTCCTGGTTCCTGCCTGGACCTCTGGCAGCTTGCTGCCAGTGTATTACTGTGACTTTTGTTGTATGATCATCAACAAAAATTTACTTGCACTGATATCAGCGATATTGTGATCTAATTTGAGCATTCTCTTGGGTCACTTTTCTTTGGAAGGGACATAGATATGGATCTCTCCCAATCAGTTGGCAAAGTAGCTGTCTTCCAAGTTTTTTGGGATAAAACAGTGAATGCTTCAAGTGCTACCTCTTCTTGTTGAAACACTTTAATCAGCATTCCCACGTTTCTAGTCTTTGCTTTTGTCTAATGTTGTTTACTATCATTCATTACACCAATTCTATTTTTTTGGAGCATCACTGCCCTCTGGTGGGAATAGAAGGCCCAGCCTTGTTCCTGGAGAGCTACTGCTGGATTTGAACTGCCAACTCAGTGGGCCGCAGTCCCACACACAACCACTACACCACTGAGGCTCAGCCCGACCAATTCTATTTCTCACGATTCTTTTTCAGTCTTCACCAACCCTTACCCACACATTAAAACATGATTTGTACACATGCTGTAAGATATAATGTATTACTGAGACAATAGTCAAATGTATTTATCCTTTGTAAAACACAGCGCACAAGTTTAATTCAATATAGTTTGACTACTGAGTTAGATATGTTGCTCAATGTTCTTTCAAAATATGTTAGAAATGAACTGGTATGTTACAAAAGAATCTACATGCACTTCAATTTTACGTTTAGTCCTTTTACAACTACTCTGATGAATGTTTTTATCACAGGGGTAAGAAATTGGAAGGGGTATTAAGGTGGTGAGCCTTTGCCTCTCTCTTTTTTAAATGATTTTTTTTGGTTTTCTTTTGTTTTTGTTTTTTTTTTGGCATCACTGCCCTCTGGCGGTGGGAGTAGGAGGCCCAGTCTTTGCTCCTGTGGAGCTGGAATTGAACCTCCATTCCAATGGGCCGGAGTTCTGCACACAACCACTACACCACCAGGGCTCACCCTAAATGATGTTTTTCAATGCATTATTTTTTTCAGAATAATTTTCTCAAAATAGCTGTCGATTGTATGGATTCAATGCTCGGTAGGTCTAATAATTTTTCCACAGTCACTGCAACTCTAGTTTACAATAGCCTCATGGATCACGATGACTGAGCTCCCAGGGTGATGGGAAGTATAAGTCCAGTTCCTTACTCTGTGGGAAAGACTCTCCTGTTTGCTGCTCAGAAATAAGCAGCTCACAAGAAGCTGACACTAACAAAAGCTTCAACCCTGTAGGAGAAAAATAGATCAATTTAATTCCTCTGAGCTCAACACCAACATGTTTTGGGATGACAGGTAAATATGGACTCATACAAACCAAAGAGAAAGATATGCCGGGGGAAAAAAATCCCTGCTTTATTTCTGAAGGCAGTCTGCAGTTTTCACTCTGTTTAAGGGATTTAAAAAAGACGATTGGGGAAAGGATGAGAAGCTGATATCAAGGGTCCAAGTGGAAAAGTGGATATTTGGAAAATGATCATAGCAGCAGGCATGTAAAGGTGCTTGGCACAGTATAAGTAACTATGTATGGTGAAAAGTGATGTATAAGCCCCCAATAAAATGATTAAAGTAAAAAGGCTGTTGGATATCAAGCAATGCACGGTCATTGTGTGAATCCCTCCTCTTTGTGTATCAGAACACCTTTGATACTAGGTTAGTTAGTGGGCTACACTGCTCCAGCATGAACATATGTTAACTGATTATATATGAAAAGATTCTTTCTAAATAGTTCATAGTCACACATACCTGGGTTGAAGACTTTGATATTATTTTCGAGTGAGCAGATAAAAAAAATCAACCCACCACAGGAATTAAACATCGGTAGTATCTTTTTAAAGAAGTTGACATTGAGGAAGATGGGTCAGTTGATCTCCCAAGCACTTCCTGAGGTCCGAGATCGTGATGGTAGCAGGAGTGGGAGAGTGTTCATATGTACAGCCCCCAGGAGATTGAGTCCTAATTCCAGATTCCTTATGAAGAATTCAGATTCCTGGTGATCCCTGGTGACTCCGTGGTTAAGCACATAGCTGCTAACTGAGGGGCATTGGTTGGGGCCCATCAGCTGCTCTCATGGGAAAAAGAAATGGCATTCTGCTTCCAAAAAAACGATCTACAGCTGTGCAAACCCTGTAGGGTGTTCTACTCTGTCTGATAGGATCACTATTGAGCCACTGAGGAGTCAGTCATTGTTGATTTGGTTTGGTTGGGGGTTAATTCATTTGCTATCAACGAACTCCCCGCAGAAGAAAAGAACTTGATATTAGAATTAAGAGACCAAGTTTAGCTTCAGAAAGCTCTAGGTTAGAACCTTACCTTCTGATAGGTATGTGGGGTTGACGGTGTCCCTGAATTCCACGCAACCTCAGCTTCATTACTGGGATGAACAGCATTCTAAAGATGAGCTATTCTAAAGATAGCTTATGTACCATGCACATCCCAGAGGCTAGCCCATAATAAAATTTCAGAAATGGAAGATCATCCTTGTTTATTTATCTTGTGTCCATCCCAGAGAGCATCTTACATATTGGAGGTGCATGATAATTGGTTGCCAAATTTAATTGGATGCTGATTTTGCAGTGGGCTATTCAGCAAGCTTAGTGTTGTGGCGGAAATGTAATACAAGGTTCTAGGTATTTTGAAGATCAGTCTAGAGTAATGAGGAACTGACACTTGCTCTGTTAAACAAGCCGGCTCATGGCCCATGAGTCATCAGGTTTTCTTTTTTTTTTTTGGGGGGGGGGAGCATCACTGCCCTCTGGTGGTCGTGGGAGCTACACAGCTTTGCTGCTGCTGAATTTGAACCGCCAAGCCAGTGGGCCCCACTCAATCACTATGCCATCAGGGCTCAGCCCTGAGTCATCAGGTTTCATTTGCTTGTTTTTCACACAGACAAGTGAAACCAGCAGCTGAAGTAAAAGTAACCAGAGGGCTAGAAGGCCATTGAGCAGTTGTCAGGCAGTTGTGTTGCTAAGAAAGTGAGGAATCTCACCTTTGCCCTTTTCATTCCCTCTGCCTCATGCAAAAGCACAAGGCAAGTTTTGTGCTAATAACCAAAGGGCTAAAGCCACTCAGCCAGTGTGTTAGTCCGGATAGACTAGAGGAACAAATTTCAGAGACACGCATATAGCTATAAGGAAAGGGTTTATATACAAAAGAAATGTGACACTAAGAAGGCATCCCAATCTAGACCAGTGCAAAGTCATAAGTCCAATATTAACCCATATGCCTGAAATCAGTCTATACAGTCTGCTTCTGACTCAGGAAGTCACAGGTCAGTGGGTGCAGAATTCTGGCGCTGGCAGGGGTCTCCCCATGGCTCCTCGCTTCCAGGGTTCAGGTCTATCAATAGCATGCCACTCCAGCTTCAGAGGTCTGCCTCCATCAGAGCAAAGCCGTGTGGTCTCTCCACTGGCTCCTCCAGCCTCCCAGCTACCGCCATTCTGCGTTGCCTGTGGTTAATCATCTCTGAAACTAACTCCCAACAACTGGGGAAGATAGCTTCACGAGGGAAATACCGCGAGATTTCCCAGGAGTCTCAGGTGAAAGCCATGTCCACACAGAGGCCTCATTGGCTACTCAATGGCTTTCTCCTGATTAACAGGCCAGACTCCACCCTTATATTTCAATCATAAAATTAACATAAATACATGACTGCCACAACCAGTTAGGCCCACACACAGCCTAATCTCTACCACCGTTCTCTGGGAAACATTCCCTCCTTATGTTTAAGCTAGTAAAATAATCCCTATTTATCCATCTACCTAGGGAACCTTGGCGGCATAGTGGTTATGCATTGGGCTGCTAACTGCAAGGTGAGCAATTCAAAACCACCAGCTGTCTGCAGGAGAAAGACGAGACTTATTTACTCCTGTTAGGAGTTAGTCATGCTCTATAGGAAAGTGGGTGAAGGAGACAATGGCCAGGATAAGACATGAACATTTTTTTTATTATAAATTTTGACAGGTTCATGAGGGAGGGAGGGCAGGGGTATGGGATGAACTGATAACAATGGCTTAAGTAGAAAGAAAATAGTTTGAAAATGATGATGGTAACACACACACACACACATATATATATACATATATATATGAATGTGCTGGAGACATGGGTGGATTGATGAATTGTGATAAGAGCTGTATGAGCCCTCCCCATACAATGTTTTTTTTTTTTTTTTAAAAGAAGGTAGCAGGGCTGAGCCCCAGTGGCGTAGTGGTTGTGCGCGGGACTGCGGCCCACTGGGATGGAGGTTCAATTCCAGCTCACAGGAGCAAAGGCTGGGCCTCCTACTCCCACCACCAGAGGGCAGTGATGCCTAAAAAAAAAAAAAGAAGGTAGCTACGGAAACCCACAGGAGCAGGTCAGCTCTGCCTGATAGAGCTGAGTTCAAAGACAGTGGGGCATGAGACAGGGAGTGCATGAGGTGCATCCACTGGCCAGCTGCTGCTGCGTTGGCTCCGAATAGTGTGAGCCCATGGGTCTCAGAGAAGGGTGCCGCACGGCTGTTTTCAGGAGTAGATCCAAGTCTTTCTTACCAGGTGCCTTTGGGTGTTCTCACACCCTCAACCTTTTGGTTAGCAACTGAGAGTATTAGCTGTTTGGATCTTTAAAAACAGCAAACCTGGTTTTTCTTAGGTCAAGGCTACTATGCAACATGACGCAAATCTGTTACCCATGAAGAAGGAATGAAATCAATCAATTACAAGGGTTTTCTCATGAGAAAGAGACAGAGAACCTGCTCGACCCATGATAACGATCATCTTCTCTGTGCTTGGAGCTATGCACACTAAACCACAGGACCTTTGAAGCAAAAAGCACCTGGAGTATGTGTAGTACGGGAACTGTAATGTAAAGGAACGGAACTCAATTCCTTCAAAGTTCGTGTTCGAAAAGTTTGAGAGCTGACATCTTTTCCCCATCAGAAATAATGGAAAAATCAAATCATTGTTTCTGAGGTCCAAAAATTACACTGATGAGTTCCCTGGGGAGGCTTTTACCCTTCTCTCCCATCACTGTCTCGGTTGTGCTACCACCATCGAGTCGGTTCGGACTAATCCAAACTCATCATCGCTTTGCAACCTCTTTGTGGCCTGGGGTCTTTGTTTCACAGCCCACGATTTCACACCTTTTGCTACCTAAACCACTTCTCTCATCACGTTCTTCACCCCCCACTCCCAGTGCTGATAATGGCGACTTAGCCATGTATTCAGCTGCTAAATCGGACATGCAGCTTCCTTATTCAAATTTTGCAATGACTTCTTTCTTTAAGGTTATGGGTGACAAGAGAAACCCCCAATTCATCTGCAGGGTCCTTATACAGATGAAGTCTCTGGTGCATTCCCTCTGACCATAGATCAGGCTTATGACTAGCCTTGTTATCAGACAGAGAGTAATGTGAAGTAAATTATGGCAGATAGAGTTAGGTTAAAATATAACACCTTATCATTTGTGTTTCAGTATTTAATATTTTTTTTTCTTTTTGATTGAGGCTTTTCTGTTTTGTTTTTTCAGTATTGTTGAGTTTTTGTTTTGTTTCACCAAGTTCGTGTTTTGTATAATTTTCTGTATATGATATCCAAGAGAGGTAAATCCATAGTAAGTACCTGAATTAATAATTACCTAGTGGCATGACAGGGGAGTTAGGGGTGGGGCTGGGGTGGATGAGAAGCTAGCAGTAATAAATATGAGAAGAA
Source organism: Nesogale talazaci (assembly GCA_004026705.1). Lineage (NCBI taxonomy): Eukaryota > Metazoa > Chordata > Mammalia > Afrosoricida > Tenrecidae > Nesogale > Nesogale talazaci. Next base: position 10,002 of record PVJH01040154.1, read on the forward strand.
AATGTTCTGAAATTTATTATGGTGATGATTGCACAAATATGCTAAATATTGAATGATTAAACTCTCTGATGTGTGAATGATATGCTAGTAAAACTATTCGACAAAATGAAACAAACTTCCTAAATACTCGGATTGGCTTTGCTTTCCTGTTTTCTCTTTCCTTCTGCTCCCAATCAGTCCGCGCATACCCAGGGCCCAAGGACCAGTCTGATTAGGGGACACCTCCAGGCCACAGCCAGGCAGCAAAGAGAACGAAGGGCCTAACTCAGCACTCACATACCCAGATGTCCTTGCAGGCACTCGGAGGTGCAAGGATGTCTGGCCAGGAAGTACTTGACAGAGGGTGTTGAAGGATGGGTGGATGTTGTAAAAATGAGAAGTCATTTCAGAGGGGAAATAACACTAGAAGGCAAATTAGGAAAAGTGGGAAGATAAAAGGTAAATTCTAGGAACATGAGTAGACTGGGTTTATTGGTGGGTGGGATCCAGTTATGGGACTAGATCATAAAAACAGGACTGGCCCTTGAAATATGACCACTGTTCCTCTCATGCCTGGTTTGGAAGCATTGAAGGCCACTTGCTGAGGACACAGCAAAGTCCAAATTCCTTAGCAGAGAGGTTGGAGGGTTTCATATCTGGCCTTGACCCACTTCTGCCTTCTTCCTTCTACAGGCCATAAAGGGAATTTGTAGGGCTCTGTCATCATGCTCCACCTGGTCTTCGGATGGGTGTGCCTTTCTCCTTATCTACTTTTCCCAAACATGCTCAATATCATTCCTTCAGGGAGACCTCCCCTTTCCTTCCCCGCTCACCTCTGCAGGGTAAATGAATCACTCCCTCCTCTTCTGCTCCAGTATGTTTCCCTCCTTCAGGATGACACTCTGTGCAATTGGACTTTTTTGTTTTTTAATTTTTTGGCATTGTCTACACTATGAACCTTGGTGGTATCAGGGATTTTAAATGCTGTGGGAAGAAACCAAGGCTGTGTGCTCCCATAAAGATTTACAGTTGCAGGAATCTAATAGGTCAACACAAATTGGAATCAACCCCATGGCAGTGGGTTTGGATTTTTTTTTTTTGGTACACTGTAAGTCTCTGAGTGACACAAATGGATTTCACTGATCTAGTGATCTAAAAATTTATCATTTTCACCTACCCACTCAGAGGTATCGCATAAGATGGGACTGGAAATTTTCTTTCATGAAGTTTATAAATAAGATCATCTTTTGGAGCGGTGGTAGTCTGTAACACATGGACTACAGACTATTTAGTTATTGTTTTCTTTAGTATTGTGCACAATTTATGTGCTGGAAATTTCTATATTACCTTTAATTTCATAGATGTTTCACAAATCTTATGGAATTAATACAAGTGAAGATTTGCTTATTAAGTCGCACTTTCTGTGTAATTCATAAGGGAACGTCTTCAGAATGAACACCTTTTTTACAGTTCACCATTCATATGCCAGTTTGCAGTTCTGTGGTGGGTTGCTTGTTTCTGTGATTCTGCAAACATGTATTTTAAAGATTTTCTGGGTCCCTTATGATGGGCATATTTGAACTAAGCTTCCAGATTAAAAGAGATTAGGAGAAATGAATAGGTGGCCCATTTCTGAGGGATTAAAGCACAGAAAATCTTATAAACAACACCAGAACAGAGTCTGAAATGATGGAGGAAGAATAGCCCCTCAGGTTGGAAGACACTCAGAATATGACTCAGGAAGAGTTGCTTCCTCAAAATACACTCAACCTTATGGACAAAGATGATGTAAAAGTTTGGGGACCTCCAATTGATGTTTGGGCACAATTCTAACAGAAGAAACAGCTGTAAATGTCCACTAGTAATCAGAATGTAGTACATAAAAAGTATGAAAGGTAAATTGGATATCCTCAAAAAATGAAATGGAACACATGGAGAACCATATCCTAGCCATTAGTAAGCTAAAATGAATGGTATTGACTACTTTTAATTAAACAATCATATGATTTGCTATGCTGACTAGTTACAGAAGAGTATGTCACAGTCATCATAAGAAAATGTCAACTAAAAGAAAAGTCAACATCTCTTTTGAAGTACAAATTTGTCTGTGGTAGGATAATGTTTATATTACTACAAGGAATACCAGTTAATATGATTTTTATTCAAATTTACGCACAGAAAACTAAAAACAAAGTGAAAAATTAAAGAATTCTAGCAACTTCCTCAGTCCAACATTGACCAAATAGGCAAATCAGATATATTGATAGTTATTGGTGATTGGAATGCAAAAGTTGGCAACAAAAAGGAAGGTTCATTAGATAGAAAATATGACCTTAGAGATAGAGATGAAACTGGCAATTTATGATAGAATTTTTCAAAACCAATGACTTCATGTTAAATACCATTTGTTGTAGGCCTAAGCTCATTGAAACAGCTGCTACATGAATCCTCCTCTTTTTAGCCACTCTTCTTTCCACTTTACCAAACATCATGTCTTTCTTCATGGGCTAGTCTCTTTTGACACTTGGTCCAAAGCATCTCAGAGGAAGTTGCATCATCTTTGTCTCTAAGGAGCACTCTGGCCTTCCTTCTTCCCATACAGATTGGTTTGTCCTTTCAGTTGTCCGTTCATGGTCCTTTGAATAGTCTTCTCCAGCACCACAATTGAAATACATCTATTCCTACCCAGTCTCCTTAATTAGTGTCCAGTAGGATGCAGTGGAGAAGACCATGGCATGAGTCAGGTTCACATCAGTCCTCAAAGTAACATCCTTGCTCTTCAATACACTAAAGAGGTCTTGTGCAGCAGATCAAGTCTACTACCTCTGTGGAAAGACACAGTGGAGGAAGGCAATGCTCCCCCTGAAAACAAGACCAAGGGTAGACTGTGGAACAGGAAATAACTTATTCATGGGCTCTTTTAGACTAAATCCAAACCCATGGCCATCAAGTCAATTTCAACTCCCAGTGTCCCAGCAGAGGATTTCCGAGGCAATACATATTTACAGGAACAGATGTTGTTTGGCTGTTGGTTGCCATTGAGTAGGTTCTGACCCAGAGGAACCAACCCCATGCACAATAGAAAGAAACACTTCCTGGTCCTGTCACCGCCTCACAGCTGGTCACATGCCTGAGTGACTTCTTGCAGCCACTGTATGAATCCATCTCACTGAGGGCCTTCCTCTTGTTCACTGCCCTTCCACTTCACCAAGCACAATGTCCTTTTCCAGAGACGTGTGTCTTCTGACACTAGGCCCAAAGTATAGAAGACGAACTTTTGCTATCCTTGCTTCTAAGAAGCACTCTCGCCATGCTTCTTCCAAGACAGATCAGTTTGTCCATTTAGCAGTCCAAGATATTTTCAATATTCTTCTCCAGCATCACAATTCAAACACATCCATGATTCTTATTTTTTAAAAATCATTTTATTGGAGGCTCTTATAGCTTTTCTAACATTCCATAAATTGATTGTATCAAGCATATTTGTAAATATATTGCCATCATCATTTCCAATACATTTTCTACTAGAATTCTTCACATAGTCTCCTCCTTTCTCCCCTCCCTCCAATCCTCCACCTTCATGAATTCTTGATCAATTATATATTACTATTATTATTTCATATCTTACACTGTCCATTGTCTCCCTTTATCCATGTGTCTGCTATTCATCCCTTTTGGGGGTGGCAGCTATATATCCAACCTTGTGATGGGTTCCCCCCTTCTCCACCTTCCCATCCATCCCCTTATCCTCATAATATTACCATTCCCATTGCTATTCCTGAGGGGTATCTGTCCTGAATTTCATGTGTCGACAGCTCTTATCTGTACCAATGTCTGTTCTCCAGTCTAGCCAGATTTGTAAGGTGGAACTGGGTCATGGTCAGGGGAGATGAAGCATTAGAGGAATGACGTGTTGTTTTTTTTGCATGTGTGTGCTATACAACATCTTGGTTGAATCATCCCTTCCTTTATAACACTTCTATAGGGGGAGGATATCCACTTGTTTACCAGTGGGCTTTGGGTTTCCACTACTATTTCCCTCACTAACATTGATATAGTTGTTTGTTTTGGATCATTTGATACCTAATATCCGTTGACGCCTCATGATCACATAGGCTGGTGTGCTTCCTCAATGTGGGCTTATTTGCTTCTCTGCCAGATGACTGCTTGTCTGTCTTTAAACCTTTAAGACCCGGGGTGCTATTATCTTTTGATAGCCAGGCACCATCCACTCTCTTCACCACATTTGCTTATGCACCCATTGTTGTTTTCTCTTCAGGATTGTTTACCATGCCTATCTTATATAGATAGACATAGGGTGAAAAAACAAACAAACAAACCAACAAACAAAATAAGAAAGAAAGAAAAAAAATCCCGATAGCTCCAGGTATGTCTGCTGACCCATATGCATGCTTTCTGATCACATCGGATGTGTGTCAAGCCCTGTCAAAAGTCTATTTTCAGGATTCCTTGGGGACCTGGCCACTTTGCTCTCCCTGCTGCCCTGTTGCATGTCCTTTGTGTTTCACCATGCTGTGCATGGGTGAGACAGGACACACTTTTTGCAAAGTGTCTCACGTACTGTACTCTGTAGCTCTAAAGGTCAGTGAGGGAGTGTTATGGCTTGTGGTTGGGACATTCCTATGGTCCTCTCTGTGAATTGGCTGCTCTGAGCAGGACTGTAGTCCCCAGGCCTTGGTGGGCCATGATGTGGTCTGCTCTCTGTCTCTCTCCCTCTTAGTTTGCTCCCATGTGGTCTGGAGAGACCCACTTCTCTCCCCAGACTCTATCTTCAGTGCCCTCAAGGCTTGGTGCTCTGGGGTGGAGTCTGGTCCCTTTTCCCCTTTCCTATGGAGATATAAACAATACCCTCTTGGGTGTATTAGTGCCTTGTTCCCCATCACCCTAATTTTCTTTCTCATCTCTTTTCTCTGCCTTTTTGATTGGCTATCATATGCATCCCTGACTTGGGTCAGACCCGTGCCAAAGTGCCTGTACCTTGATCTTGGATTTTTGCATTAAATACCTTATCCTCTATGCCTATTGTATTTTCTGAGCTTACCTCTGTGGACTCAGGAAGCACACCCATACAGTCTTCCTTATTCAGAAGCAGACAGTCTTACCCTATTGTTCAGAATGGCAGGTGGATTTGAACCACTGACCTTGAAGTTATCAGTTCAAAGCTTCCTTGACAGCACCTACAGTGCTTGATTAGTTCAGGTTGAAGCAGAAGAAATGATAAAGTCAAAGAACTGAACTGGAGACTGCAAAGGGAAGCTCTAGAAGACAAAGTAAAGTAGTATAATGAAATGTTCACAGTCCTTGAGCTGGAAAATCCAAAAGGGAGTACACATTCGAGACCATTGTGCCACCGGGAACCCTTGAATTCTCTATGGGGTTAAAAATCCAAAGGGTCAGTGTGAGCACTTCTCAGGAACCGATCACAATGATAGACCTATAAGGCCCTCCCTGGAGGATGGACAACAGAAAAGTGAGTGAAGGGAGACACCAGACAATGTAAGACATGAAAGTAAAATAATTTATTAATTATCAAGGGTTCATGAGGGAGGGAGGGGGAAACTGAGGAGCTGATACCAAGGGCTCAAGTAGGAAGCAAATGTTTTGAAAATGATGATGGCAACAAATGTACAAATGTGCTTGACACAATGGATGGTTGGATGGATGTGAACAAGTTGTACAAGTCCCCAATAAGATGATTAAAAAAAAAAGAAAGAAAGAAAAGTTCCCGCTTCCTTGAGCCACTTCCTTCCCATGCCCTGCTTTCCTGAAAAGACAACTCATGTTTCCATTTTCTTGATCATTCTTCTCTATTCATTTTATGTATGCATGCTCAAGTAAATATAGGCATAATAATTTAAAGTCATGAATATCTAGGTGAAACCATCACTGAGGCAACT
>PVJH01040155.1:0-15875 GCA_004026705.1 Nesogale talazaci
TTGTTTTTCTGGTCTTCCCACATTTATCAAAGTCCAAGAACAATAGAGTGGGATGCATTAATAATGCTGGCAGGTTTAGGTAGCAATGCCTGAAGGTGGAAGAGGTAGAAAAACTTTGATATGGTGTGTGTTTTAGTTATATGAAGGACAGATTTCCAAACTCAGACTGATGTAGACAGATTCTCTGAGGCTATATCCTCAACAGTAGCAAATGTCCTGAGATTTATCCATCTCTGGTCTGTGTTGCATCATTGTCAGAGGCTTTGGTTTAACATGGAACCCTTGCCTGCTTTGAATTTTTGGGTAAGAATTTACCTTACCACCCTAATGCACAAAGTGGATGGAAAGAGTAATGCTCTGCTTTATTTCAGTGATGTACTTGTCTTTTATTTCTTTTTGTTCATTGGGGAGTCTAGTATTATAAATAAAGCAAATGGGAAAATGATGAAAGGGAAGGACTGAATAGAATATTTCATAGAACAGATCAATATAACAAAGTCAAATATAATGAAATGTGCAAAGACTTAGAATTAGAAAACCAAAAAGGAAAAACATACCCAGCGCATTGTAAACTGAAAGAACTGAAAGCAAAACTCAAGTCTTGAGTTGCAGTAATGAAAGATTCTATGGACAAAATACTGAATCATGCAGGGAATATCAAAAGAAGACAGAATGCACAGAGTTACTCTACCAATTAGAACTAGTCCATGGTCAACCATTTCAGGAGATCACATAGGAGCTGGAACCAATGGTACTGCAGGAAGAAGTTGAAGCTGCAGTGAAAGCATTAGCCAAAACAAGGCTCTAGGAATTGATGGAATATCCCTTGAAATGTTTCAACAAGCTGGTGAAGCACTGGAAGCAGTCACTTGTCTATGCCAGGAAACTTGGAAGGCAGCTACTCATCCAACTGACTAGAAGACATCCATATTTGTACCCATTCCAAAGAAAGGTGATGCAAAAAATACTCATGTTATAGAATAATAGCATTGATATCACATTCAAGTAATATTTTTTGGGGGGGGGCATCACTGCTCTCTGGTGGCGGGAGTAGGAGGCCCAGCCCCACTGCTGGAATTGAACCTCTGTCCCAGTGGGCCGCAGTCCCGCGCACAACCACTACGCCACCGGGGCTCAGCCCTCAAGAAATATTTTGCTGAAGATTATCTAACAAAGGTTGTAGTGATACACTGACATAGGGCTTCCAGAGGTTCAGGCCACATTTAGAAGAGGCTGTGGAACAACAGATATCATCGCTGATGTCAGATGGATCTTGGCTATAATCAGAGAATACCATAAAGATTTCCTGTCTTTTATCTAATACAGCCAGGTATTCGACTGTGAGGATCATAACAAATACCCTTGAGAAGAATGGGAATTACAAAACACTTCATTTTTCTCATGAAGAACTTGTACATGGATCAAGAAGCAGTAGTGTAAACAACAAGGACATAGCATGGTTTTTGTGATAGTCTGGGTAGACTAAAGAAACAAATTCATAGACACACATATGACTATAAGGGTCAAGTTTATATACAAGAGGAATGGGACATTGAGAAACCATCCCAAGCCAGTCCAGTTCAAAGTCATAAGTCCGATATTAGCCCATATGCCTGATACCAGCCTACAAAGTCTCCTTCTGACTCACAAAGTCACAGGCCAAGGGGTGCAGAATCCCGGCACTGGCAGGGGTCTCCCCATGCCTCCTCGCTTCCAGGACTCAGGGTCCATTAATAGCATCAAGTAGTGACAAAAGCAACTCAGTGCTGGCAGGGGTCTCTACGTGGCTTCTTCAGATTCAGAGGTCTCTGGTTCCACCAGGGTAAGGCCATGTGACTTCTCCTCTGGCTCTCCAACTCCTCGGATGCTGCCATCTTGTCTTGTCTGTAGTTTGTCATCTCAGATACTGACTCCCAACAACTGGGGAGATGGCTTCTCATCTCCACTAGGGAAATATCGTGAGATTTCCCAGAAGTCTCAGGACAAAGCCATGCCCATACAGAGGTCTCATTGGCTACTCAGTGGCTATCTCCAGATTACAGGCTAGACTCCACCTTTAAATATTAATCATAAAATTGACATAAGCACATGACCACCACAGTTTTAAATCAGGAAAGGTGTGCATCATGGTTGTATCCTCTAACTATACTTATTTAATCCATATACTGAGCAAATAATCAGAGAAGCTGGTTTATATGACAAAGAATATGGTATCAGGTTTGGAAGATGGCTTATTAACACCCGCGGTATACAAATGACACAATCTTGCTTGCTGAAAATGTAAAGGTTGAGAAACACTTGATAATAAAAATCAAAGAGTACAGCCTTCACTATGGATTACAGCCCAATGTAAAGAAGACCAAAATCCTCACACTACTAATAGTTAACACTATAATTAAAAGAGCAAAGATTGCATTTGTCAAGGATTCCCTCTTGGATTCCATCCAGAATCAATTCTCCTGGAAGCAACAAAGATAAAGCGACACATTTCATTGGAAAGATCTGTTGCACAAAGCCTCTTTAATGTGTTGAAAAGAAAGCATGTTACTCTGAAGACTAATGTGCTCCTGATCGAACTGTACTATTTTCAGTTGCCTCACATATGTGTGAAAGTTGGAAAGTTGATTAAGGAAGACCAAAGGAGAATAGATGTTTTTGGACTATGGTGTTGACAAAGAATATTAAAAGTACCATGGACTGTCAAAAGAACAAAGAAATGTGTCTTGGAAGAAATACAAGCAGAATGCTCTTTAAAGGTTAGGATGGTAAGACTTCATCTGTGTACTTTGGACATGCCAGGAAAGACATCATGATTGATAAAACAGAGGGCAGCATTAAAAGAAGAAGTCCCTGAATGAGCTAGGTTGACTCAGTGCCTTCAGCAATGGGCTCAAATCTAGGAACAGTTGTGACAATGGCATAGGACTGTGTGTGATGGTAGAGGATCCAGCAGTTTTATGAGAAACAATCACAGAAACAATTGTGAGGATAACACGGGATGAAGTTTGTTCTATTGGGTATCAGGTTTCTATGAAATCAACAGCAATAACAATACTAAGATATGCAGTGGAGCTTTTTCTTTTTCTGCAAAAGAGCATTGTGAAAAGAAATAGAATGACCTCTTTGGATCAAAAATGAATGTTTCACTGGGATAATTGGATCAACCCCAGTCATTTATGATTTAATGCCAACTTGAGCCACTAGTTTATGTTAGTCATAGTATATTTTGTTTAAAAATCCTTTCATATTTTAAGGGAGAATAAAATTTTTCCTTTGTAAAGGCATCAAGAATCGATCTATACATAGTATTATAGTTATTATAGTACTATAGCCTTTCTGTTATCCCTGAAGGAATTTTGCATATTAGGTAGCCACCAACTTCTCATACAAGTGGGGCTGGCTTCATTCTCCTAGCCTGTTGAATTGAAGGCTACATTATATCTGGACACACATGCCATGTGCAACTAGAACCCATTTGTTTTTAAGGTCGAGCTCATTAATTAATAGCATGACACAGTTACCTCATTAATTAATATGATGAAACATTTGCTACCTTTTCCCGGCTGTTAGAAATATTTCTCACAAATGTTTAAGAATTGTTTAAGAATTTACTTTAAATAAGTAAAATAGCCTAACTGTAGGGAGTGGGAGTTAATTTAGTAGGGGACAATGCATACTGTTCCATCTTTCTTTCAATTAGCCAACCAGTGAACCACTGTTTTCATTGAAGTGAATATAACCACATTTTTCCTCGCCCCCAATATCACTGCCATGGAGTCAATTCTAACTCACAGTGACCCTTTTCTGGGTTTCTGAGACTGTCCATCTTTACGGGAACAGAGAGTCTCACCTCTCTCCTGAGCACTCAGTGGCTTTGAACAGTTGCTTTGCTGCCTGCCCCATGCCTAGGCCACAGCATCTGCAGGGCTCCTAAGTGAATATAGCAACCGATTTTTTTAAAGTGCTTAAATTATATACATATACATATATATATGCACACACATATGTATACTGCTGTCTTCTTTGACTATTGAATAATTGAAGTGTTGACCTTTGAGAAGTGTCTGTTTAAGTTTCACATCCTTTGTACATTACCTTCAGGAACTGAACTCAGGTTATGGACTGTAGAACTGGAATTCTTAACCAGAGCACTATGCTGGTACTTACTATGCCTATGGAGGCAGACTAGCAAAAGAAACTCCAATTTTGTAAGCTGCTAAGTAACTTGCCCGTTCCTCCCTCCCATCTTAGAAAGTTGACTGCTAGTTGACCTGCCCATTCTCCTTCCCCTCATGGGAAAGTCTCTGCTGGTGATTAAATTTTTGTGTGTTTGATTAATTTTAAAATGTACTTCCATGTTCCAATGTCCTGGACACTACCATTAGTTTCAACTATTCTTCCATATATTGTTTGTTCTGATTCAATATTGTTATCTTGGATGTTGTAATCTGAATGTTATAGTTAATCTTGTCATGATAACCAGGATGTTCCAATATAACTTTGTTATGGTAATCAGGATGCTATAAGCAATTTTGGTATTGTTTATTTCATGATAAGAAATGTACCCTGTAATGTAAACTTACTCTTCTCAAAGTTACAGTTAATCCATTAATTTTGCTTTCTGCTTCTGTTCATGCTTGTTTGAACCCAAGACAGGTGATAGATGAGTTTTTCGGCCTTAAAGATGAACTAAGATATGGACTCAGGACTGCAACTACAGAATCGCTTCAAGGTTCTAGCACTCTGGTTGGAAGCTAATCTGGTTAGAGTCTTCTAAATTATGGAGACATTATAGTGGCTGTCATTTATTTGAATCTGCAACACTGTGCCTTGTTTAAATGACAATGACTCATGATGCCTTGCTATCTGATACCATTCCTACAAAGACTACTTTTCTCTTTCACTCTCCTGCATAGATCTTGTTTATTCCATTTTGTCATCCAGAGAAGACTCTTTTTACTAGCAATCAAAGTTCTGTATGTCTAGCTAATGTACAACATGCATTGATACTTTACTTACTGTGTTTATAGAAATATATCTGTTTTGTATATATCATATAAGTATACCTTTAGGATTGTATTCAGGTTAATTTTGAATTCCTTTTATATTTATTGTTTAGAACGTGTTCACTTAGTCACTTTTATAGATTTTCAATTTGTTTAATGAAGGAGTCTTCATTTGAACTTACAGTCAGCCCCCTCTCAGCCCCCTCTCTGGCTTTAGCTGCTATTGAACTTTCCCAGTGTCTTTTTCCACAGACATAGTCAATTTGATTTCTGCAGATTCCATCTGGATAAGTCAATAGTCTCGCTTTGTTTTGTCCAAAAAAGGGATTTGTTATGAACAAATTGTTGCATTTGCAAATTTATATCCTATGATTTCCAGCTTCATTTCTATCATCAAGTCCATATTTTCCAACTACTGGACCCTCTTTTGTTTCCAACTTTTGCATTCAGGTGGACAATAATTAAAAATACATCTTGATTATGTGATGAGTTTCTGACTAATGTTGTTGATTAATTTCTTCAATTTCTTCATCACTAGCTTTTGTGGTTAGTGCATAAGTTTGATTGTACTAATTGGCGTGGCATTCATTGTAAAAAGCAACATTTCAAAATCAATCATGCTATCTGTGATAGCATTATATCTAGTTACCTTCAAAGAAGTCCAATCAATACAGGAACAATCAATACAGCCTTCTTCCCCACTAGAGTGGCTAGTGGGTGTGAACCCTTGGCATTATGGTTAGCAGAGTGCAGTGCTTATCTGAGAACTCCACTATGTCTCTAATTTTTATTGCCTGAAACCCTTCATCAAGGACGAGAGAAAGATATCCTTGTCACAAAAACAAATTCAAAGTAAAGACTTAAATGTGAAAACTAAAATCATGTAACCCTTAGTATAAGAATTAACATACACACATAATAACACAACAAAGAAGTCACAACAGTGTGATGAATTGCCGAATCTGTAGTACAATATGTAGATGACATATTGCTGAAAGCAAAGAAGAATTGAAACACCTATTCATGGCAACCTGATGTTCCAGTTTTGAGAATGGATTACAACACAGTATAAAAAACATAAAATGCTCACAACTGGACAATGAAGAAAAGATAGAAGTCTTCAAGCATTTCATTTTTCTTGGATTCACTATTATCATGTATGCAAACAGTAATCAACAAATCAAGTGACATATTGCACTAGGCAAATCAGCTTCACAGGACTTCCTTAAAGAGTTAAGATGAAGGGCTTTGAGGACTAAGATATACGTGATCTATGCCATGGTATATTCAATACTTCATAGACACATGAAAGTTTGACAATGAATCAGTAAGAGCCCAGATATAATCTAATAGCACATCTATCTATCTATCTATTTATCTTTCTATCTATCTATCATCTATCTACCTATTCATCTATCTATCTACTAGTATTGGATATTTTTAATCAGATACTCATTGATCTGTTATTCCAAGAATGACAAATTTAAGAGAATTAACAACACATTCATGATCCAAAAGAACACTTCAAATCTATCTTGATGTACAATACTGTCAGTTATCAAATAATATCAAATGCCTAAAGTGATCATATGTCCCACTTTTTAACAATTTAACAACATCCTGTGGTATTTTAAAATTAAAATTAATATATTATGATACTATTTTTGCATACTATGGACATTTTTGTTGCTTCATATAGACTAATTTTTTAATCAAGAACCCCCTCCCCCCCATCAATGGTGTCCCGCTTAAAATTTGGTCAATTTAGTAAGGAAGACAAGTTAATATGAATATTCGTTATTTGTTATTCATATTTACACACTAAGCACCAATAACAAATATGAGGAAATTCAAGATTTTTAAAAAATCAACTTCTGCTGTCAGAAAATGATCAAACACATCATCTAGGTGACAGTGGTTCTCAACCTTCCTAATGCAGTGACCCTTTAATATGCTGTGGTGACCCTCCCCCAACCATAAAATTATTTTTGTTGCTACTTCATCACCATCATTTTGCTACTGTTAGGAATCGAGCCAGCCCTGTGAAAGGGTCGTTTGATCCCCAAAGGGGTTCTGAACCACAAGTTGAGAACCCCTGATTCACATGCATTGGAATTTACTGAAAATTGGGATACAGGAATTGGAAATAAAGAAAGATCCATAATAAAAATAAATAGCTTTCATCTTAGTAAATGAGGCTAGAAATTGTGTGATTGAATTCTACAAGACTAACATGTTTATTGGAAAGAACAATATAAAATATGTATATACAAACAGACCTTGCTAGATAGAATACACAGAATTTAAATTAGCAACATCTGAGAAAAAGGACAATGGAGAAGTCTAATAGCAAGGACGAAGCGTGGAACAGATGATAATTTACTCATGTGGCTCTTCAAGTTGTAGTTTTAGGAAATTAAAGCAAAGCTACATGAGCCCAAATATGGAGCTCCCAGATAGTTATAATACATAGAATGTCCATGCATGTTTTCTGGACCAATCAACATTTCATCTTCTACACCACCTGGGTTCTAAAAGCACGCTCATTGTAAGACTAAGTTGTTAATGTTACTATCCTTGACGTCCTTAGGGCGGGGGCATCACAGGGGTTTCCACCTGCCTGTTAAGTGAAAGAACACAGGACTGTGAACACTGGCTTGATAAACTCTTTAACCTTGAAGCCAAGCTCTAGTGAAAACCCTGACCCAGAACTTTACGTGGAGATAAGCCTGAAACATTCTGAGAGATGCTGGTCCAGAGCTGCAGCCCAGATACATTTGATGGAAACCAAGTGTGAGGCTCAGGGAGGAACTAATTACAAAGTTGCTGGACAATGTGCAGAGTGGCAGCCCCCTCCTACTGGAAAGTGCCATTGGGAAATTGCAAGTGTACCCTCAGACAGCGTACCTTTTCAGCGCCAAAGGATGGGCCCGCTTCATTTCTTTTGAAGTGACTCTTATGCGTTAATAAAACAGTGACTTAACTGATGACTGGTGGTGGTGGTGGTGTGTGTGTATAGCTTATCTCTGGACTCTGATAAAATATACATTTGGAGTTTGCTAGTTCCTGCACTGGTGACAAATCCCTATAGGTACCGGATTTCTCACTTGTGAATTATAGCAACCTCATGGGGCAGCGTAAAACTGCCCCTTGGGTGTCCCAGGCTGTCATTGTAACAGAAGCAGAGGGCCATATCTTTTTCCAGGCGGCATCTTGTGGGTTCACAGTGACAACCTTCCCATTGGCAGTCACTTCACCATTGCGCTCCAGCTCCCCTCCGCGCTCCCCATAGTTTTGACTTTGTGCCCTTCCCCCTGTGTGCTCCCAGATATCCATGGCGAACTTCTACTAGTACACATACTTACTTTTGAAATGATCCATGTTAGACTCTTAAGCTTCAGAGGACAAGTTCAAGCTTTGTATCTGTTATTTGTAGCTTAAGGCTCTTCATCAATATTAGCTTAATAAATGAATTCAAATATGTGTGTATAATAAACGACGCCAAACTCTGTCATGGATTGAGCTGTGTGACAAAGATCTTCCAAGAAGAAACCGGTTTGGTGGAGTCAGTGTGTACCAACTCTCAAAACCCAGTGATAGCGTTTCAAGAATTTTGTAAACTGCTGGACATCATGTGGATAGCTGAAAATTGGCCATAATTAAAGTGACCAGACGTCCCGCTTTTTAACAATTTAACAATGTCCTGCAGCATTTAAAAATTACAATAAATATATTACAATACTATTTTTGTGTTCTAAGAAAATTTTTGTTGCTCCATATAGACCAAATTTTTAATCAAGCCACCCCTCCCGTCCCACTGCGCCCCCCACCCCCTGTCAATGGTGTCCCACTTAAATTCTGGTGACTTTAGCCTTAATAGAACTAATACACCTGGAAATGACCATCTTTTGGAAACTCGGGTATGTAGTTCCTCCCTCCAGGAAGCCAATTGTAAAACATTTAGTAGCACATAAAGGTCGGAAACCTTAAGTCAGATGTTTAGACAAGGAGGAAAGAAAAAAATTGCAAATAGCCAAGGCAGGATCCAGCTGCCCCACAGCTGTTTTAAGGCAGGCCCAGATCACCCACCAGATAATAACTCCCACCCCCACCCCCCCACCCCTTTCAACAAACCCAGAATGCAAGATTACTGATTTCTAATACTTTGGAAATGGCATTTGTTACACAAGATGCCTACCAACAGATGTGTGATTTTCCACTGACCGAGAGGTTGAGATACAGAATGCATTCTTTCTCACAAAGAGGGAAAAAAAAAAAACCAAAACAGAAAGAACACTGTCACCTTAGCTGTAGCTCTTTCAGAGTTATTTTATTATTTTTATTCTACACATAGTTTTCTTTTTCATGTTTGAAATTTAGTCTGTGGGTGTTCTTAGGTAAATTTAGTCCTTGAAAACAAAGAAATTAATTTAAGATCAGATAGAAGTGTATCTCTCTATATAAGACAGGTAAGATAAACAATTTTGAGGAGAAAACAGCAGGATGGTTCTGGGGTCTATAGGAGAGGAGGAGGCAGGGGAAAAGGGGGGCCAACAAACTCAGGTACAAGGGAATGAGGGATCTAAAATCGATGGTGGGGGGAGGGCAGGGGGGGAATAGACTGCTTGCCAAGGTCTCATCAAATACAACATAGCCTACGGAAATTACTGAGAGCCAAATGAAGGTCAAACATGATAGTGGGACTCTACTCAAATCCTCTCTCAACATAAAAACACTTTATCTTAATAACCTGGCACTCTGTGAAGCTCATCTTCCTGACATGATCACTGAAGACAAAGCAGGTATATAAGCAAATGTGGTGAAGAAAGCTGATGGTGCCCAGCTATCAAAAGATATACCATCTGGAATCTTAAAGGCTTGAAGTTAAGCAAGCAACCATCTAGCAGGGAAGGAACAAACCCCACATCGGAGAAGCACACCAGCTTATGTGATCATGAGGTGTTGATGGCGTAAGGTATCAGGCATCAGAAGATTCAAAACAAACAGCCATATTGATGGGAATGAGGGGTATTAGAGTAGAGACCCAAGACCATTGGACATCCCGCCACAGAAACGTCACAAGGAAGGGATGAGTCATCCAGTATGCAGTATAGCACTCAGGAAATACACAATGAAACACTAATTCTTTAATGTTTCCTACACCCCACTATTGTGGCCTCATGTCTACCTTACAAATTGACTAGGATAGAACATGTACATTGGTACAGATAAGAGCTTTCAATAAGACAGATAAATCCCTTAGGAATAATAATGGGAGTAGTGATACCATGAGGGTACAGGAAAGGTAGGGAGAGAAGGGGGAGAAAGAGGAAACTGATCACAATGATTGATGTATAACAAAACCCCCCATCCCCTATCAGGGATGAACAACAGAAACATGAGTGAAGGGAGACATCAGATGGTGTAAGATATGAAAATAATATTCATCTATAATTTACATTCACATGGAAATGGAGGGAAGGAAAAAGGAGCTGATACCAAGGACTCAAATAGAAAATGTTTTGAATGTGATGATGGCAATGTATGTACAAATGTGCTTGATGCAATTGATGTATGGATTATCATAAAAGCTGAAAGTGCCCTCAATAAAATAATTTATATAAAAAGAAAGACAACGAAGCAGGAATACAAACAGGAAACAGAGGAGACCTGGAGTGAATGATGGTACATATGTGCATTGCAATCAATGGCATGGAACAAAATATGAATTGTTAAATGGAAAACTGATCTCATCTATAAATCTTCACAAGATTCACAATAAAATGTTACCCCCAAACATATTGGACAGTGTAAGATATGAAAAGGTAATAACAATTTGTAAATTATTAAGGGTTCATGAAGAAGAGGGTGTGGGGAAAGAGGGGAAATATGGGGATCTGGTACTGGGGGCCTGAGTGGAGGGAGGATGTTTTGAGAGTGATGATGGCAACAACTTTGCAAATATGGCCTGCATAAAATTGATGTATGTATGGATCATGATGAGAATTGAATGAGCCCCCAGTAAAATGATTTATAAAAAACGGAGGGGGAAGGAGGAGCTTATACCAAGGACTCAGGTAGAAAACATTTGGAAATGAGGAGGCAACATGTGGACAAATATGCTTGGTACAAATGATGTATTAAATATTATAAGAGCTGTTAGAGCCCCGAAATAAAATCATTGAAGAAAAAATAGAAAAGCTTAAACATGTTGACTTTATTGAAGGTTTTTAAGAAAGAGTGAAGCTTATAAAATACCTGTGCATGGCAGAACATACATGACATAGTCAAGATTTACATTTTAAAATACATAGTAATTATACATCCTTTAGAAGGATACTTGAATGAGACCGATTTTTTGTTCTCTTTTCCACTTAAATTAACAAAATGAGCATGTGTATTTTTTGTACAAGAGAAACAGACAATTCGGAAATTGCCTTTGAGTGAGAGCACACACTTTATGTTGTTCCTGATAAGAGGTGCCGTCAAGTTGGCTGCACCCCACACTGACCGTGCATACAACAGAAGGAAGCATCCATTGCCCAGTCCTGTGCCATCGCCACCCTATGTTCATGTCGGAACCCTGTTGTGTACCATGTCAATCCACGTTGTTGAGGTCTTCCTTTTCCCACTGTCTCTCGCTTTCACCAAGCCTGATGTCCTTTTACATGGACTGGTCTATCCTGACAGCATAGCTAAAGTACAAGAGATGAAAGTTTGCCGTAGTTGCATCTAAGCTAGGAGCATTCTGGCCATTCTTCTTCCAAGAGAGATTTGTTTCTTTTTTATGGAGCCAAACAATCTCTGGAGATTCTAATGTGACCGAAAAAGGAATAGAGGGCCCTAAGCATGGAGTAGAATGGATCAGTTAGTATTACACATTATTGCAATACTGAAACTATTTCCAAGACTAAGAATGTTATATCATGGAGGTATGACATAGCCAGGACTCTCTCACAAGCAAACTGGGAAATCCTCACAATCAAGCTAAATGAGTGCAGCATGAGCATACACCACATTGCAGTCACTGTGTTTGGACAAGCGAGAGCAAACTTTACAACACCCATCCCACAGCTAACCCAATCACCGTCCTTCCTCGCCAAGCTCCCAAATCGTTGCCAGTAGTTGATGTCTAAAGAGCCAGAGATCACATCTGTGTCATGTCAAGAATTATCTGGGAGATCATGTAAGAGTCAGTCAACCATATAGCTACATGATAGGCACTGATTCATTTTTGCATTGATTTAGCAAATAAAAGTCTCTTTTCTTGTTCGGTTGCCTGACATAATTTACATGCAACCAGGACTAACTCAAAATGAAAAGACTCTTCTTTCCTATACAGCTGAGATTACCAACATGCTATCACTGCCCAGCTATAAATAACAGGGATATCCATTATCCCACTGCCTCTTTACACAAATAAGATGACAAACTCCTACCCCCTCTCTCCAGAGGAAGCTGGTGTTTTGGCATTTCCAGTTAGTGGTCTATAAAAGGCATTTATCCACTATGTTCTGCTATTTTTATATCTGCAAAACGGATACCAGGGGACATAAGAGCTATTTACAATATCTCAGCCAACCCTGACACGAGGATGTCTCCAGTGTCCAGCCATAGCCAGTAAAGCCTGTTGCACACTCTGGTTTCTTTTGTACATGCCTGTGTCAGTGTGCCCGGTGACTCCTTATGACTGTGTGACTTTTCTCTGGTTGATAGGCCCTGTGAAGGTGACCTTGAGTTATTTTGTCAGTAGCCATTCTGTCACTATTCTATGATGAAGATTCATGAGCTCAACTGGAAACCCACTAGATCAGTGTAACTTATCAATTGTCATTTTAATTAGTAATATTAGTATCACACAGTTTTAGAAGTTAGAAGGACACCTCTAAATCATCAGAATTCTGGACACCCCCACCCCCACCCCCAGACCTCTGTGATCAAAGAAGGGCTGCAGATACGTTTCGTTATGCACTTTTCTAAAGCTCATTTTGATATGGCTTCTCCCCTCACCCCACCCCCCAGAAAAACCTCCAATAACAAAAAATGATACATTTTTTTTATTACAGAAAGGAATAATTTTGGAGTTAGTGGTGAAAAATGTTTTAAGAAAATTCAAGTATCTCTCTTCCTAAATCATAGAAATGGTGGTTACAAGTTTGCATGAATGTTGCTCTACAGAGAGCAGGATCTTTTAGATGGATCAAGCATTCCAAGAAAGATAAAGGCTGCTTCAAACAATCAGGAATATCCAACATGGTTCAGCAATGAAATAAATCAGATGTGTCAATTAAACTTCAGTTTGCCTTATTCATTGTAGAGCTAATGAATGCATCTGAGGTCATTGAAAATAATCTAGCTTGGGTCAGACACAACTCAGTCCTCAAAGTAATATCTTGATTTTGAACACTTTAAAGAAGTCTTTTACAGCAGATTTGCCCAATGCAAAATATAATTTGACTTCTTGAATGCTGCTTTCATTGTTTTTGATTGTAGAGCCAAATGAAGAAATCTTGTCTTAGTTAGAAGGACAACCAGCATGCTGTACAGAAGGGAGACTTGTGAATCTTATCTTATATACTTGGCCATACTGTCGGGAAGGACCATTACCAGAGAAGGATATTGTGCTTGGTAAACTAGAAAGTCAGAGAAAACGAAGACCCACAACAAAATGAATTGAAGCTGTGCTTATAACAAAGAGTTCAAACATAGCAACAACTGTGAGGACCGTGCAAGGTTTGGTTCTGTTGTCCAGAAGGTCACCATGAGTCATAGCAGACTGAACAGTACTGTCATAACAATGGAATACATCAATACGTTAATATATGTCTGATATCTTCCTCTCCCTTAAAATTTCTATTTAAAATAGCTTCAAATTGAGAGAAGGTTTGTTTCATTTTAAATCATTTTGTTGGGGGCTCATACTGCTCCTATCACAATCCATCCACCCATCCATTGTGTCAAGCACATTTGTACAGCTGTTGCCATCTTCATTTTCGAAATGTTTTCTTTTTACTTGTGCCCTTGGAATCGGTTCATTTCCCATTCCTCCCTCTCCCTCCCCCCTAAGCCCTTGATAGTTTATAAATCGTTATTTTTCATGTCTTACACTGACTGATGTTTCTCTTCACCAACTCTTCTTGACAGAAAATTTGTAATAAATATTGAAATGCTCATATATACCTTTTACATTGATTTATCATTTAATATGTTTCACATTTAATTTATCATTAGTTTCCCTATATGTTTTATCTCAGAATAATTTTACTTTTGTTTATTTACCAATCTTTGGTTTATTTGTCAGAACAATTTAAAAGTATGTTACATATTTAATTTCATTTTATCCCTCAATATGTCCATCTATACTTTTTTCTCAACCTAAACTTAACCCTAGCCCATATACATATTTCTTAAGAACAAGGATACTTTCTTACATAACCCTAGTTATTTAATTTGCAAAATTTAACCATGGTAATGAAATCTTAACAAATCTATAGTATAAATTACAATTTTCCTATGCTTTTCATAACATTCTTACCTCCTACATCAATATCAGACCCATTTAGACTCATCTATTGTAGTAAGTTTTCATGTCTACGAACGTTGGGATAGTTCTTCAGCAAAAGGCACTAATATTTTGAAGAACTTATTTTCATACAATGTTCTTTAATTTTTGTCTGAAATTTCATCATTATTAGATTCAAATAATTCCCAGCTGCCCAGAATGTTATAAAACTATACTGTGTGGTTTTTTGAGTGTACATACTACAAACTGTCACTCCATGATTTAATTTTGATCACCTAGTCAAGTTTCTGTCTGATATCTCCCACAATATGATTACTATTTTAACACTTGCAACTAATAAGAAAATTATCATGCAATACCTTGAAGCTAGACAAACATTCTCCTCTTTATCCAACTCATCCCTCTGGCCTGTGACTAACGACATGTTTGAATGATGAGGAACCATGCTTCTGGTTGTCTTTTTTTTTGGTATGTATTATCATTAGTATAGGTACTACATATAACTTTGCAGCATGTTATTTGCTGATGCTATTACTTCCAGATTTCTGATTTGCTGATGTTTAATTTTTATATTTTATTAAACTAAAACAGGGTCATCTATTCCATGAAAGCATGAACCCAAATGCTTATCGCTTTGCTAAAGTTGGTGCGCAAATTCGGGGAGGAGTGAGTTGTTATACTGAAATTTCAGGGCAGTGAATGAATAAATTTGGCATTTCTAGCCCAAATCATTGCTACTCCTATCAAACAACCCTCATTTTTCCTGATGGATTTGGGTAAGGAGGGAAATATTAATTTGATTATGTTTCAGCGGTGAGCTATTATTAATGGCAGAATGAACTGTTAATTGCAGTTGCCATCCTGTGGGGTATAAAAGCAGCTATCTCAGAAGCAAGAGGTGGGAGTTCATTTCTAGCAAAAGAGGAGAGCTAGGAGTGTAGCACATCACAGTGCACTGGACTTTCTTAACCTTAGAGACAGCTTTGACACCAGGGGAACAGCAGAGGAGCAACAGAAGCAGAACAAGAGCTAGAGCACAGGAGAGAAGGGGACGTCTCAGGTCTCAGAGCAAGTTAAGCTGAGTACCTTGGGACAGGAGGTTGGCTTCTGGAGTGGATGCTGAGGGAGCTGGCTTTGCTGCCCACAGAAGCTGAAGCTGAGTGACTTCAAGCTGAGACTTTGGTGGAGTGGCATGCCCATTTTAACATTTATTAGCAGCTCCTAAATTGCATTGCAACATTACCCAAGTAAGGCAGAGGCCAGAGCAAGAATATGAGGACAAAAGAGAGAACGTGGGCACAGTAGAGAAGACATTTTCCTGAACTGTATGCTGAACATTTTTCACC
>PVJH01040156.1:0-15865 GCA_004026705.1 Nesogale talazaci
TATATATATATAAATGCTTCAGTTATTGTAGAAAATGAATGGGAGAAGGAAAAGAGGAAGAACAGAAATGAGGGAGAGCAGGAGGGCAAGGTGGAAGAGAAAGGTGACAAAACAATAAATTTTAAAATAAATAAGTTAAATCATGTGAAATTAAATTCAGAATAATGCTAGTGGCAGCTTATATATAACTTGGGGAATGATGTTTATTCTGAAATACTGACCCATCAGATCTTTCTATAATGTGACTCATGATACAGATGTCTTCTTTTGATGCAAGGTTTTGAACCAGTTCATTCTGATTCATAGCCCAGCTGAGAAGTTGCATTTCCATTGCAGATATAGTGGGTCAGAATCTACATTTTAACATATGTATACATAGATCAACCTGGGAAAGCTGGAAGTAATCCCTCAATCCAAGAACACTTTGTTCTAACCAGGCATTCTGTGATGCTCATCTTCCCAACATGATCCCTAAAGGCAAAGCGGGTGCATAAGCAAATGTCGTTAAGAAAGCTGATGGTGCCCGGCTATCAAAAGATATTGTATCTGGAGTCTTAAAGGCATTAAGATAAACAAGCAGTCATCTACCTGAGAAGAAACAAAGCCCACATGGAAGAAGCACACCAACATGTGTGATCACAAGGTGTCGATGGGATCAGATATCAGGCATCAAAGAACAAAAAAAATCATATCATTTTGAATGAGGGGAAGTGTGGGGTTGAGACCCAAAGTCCATCTGTAGGCAACTGGACATCTCCTTACAGAAGAGGGGGGGGGGGCGGCGGCCGAAATGAATCAGAGTGCTATATACCAAGAAACATCCAACTTTCCCCTAGTTCTTTAGTGCTTCCTTCCCCCACTATCATGATCCCAATTCTACCTTACAAATCTGGCTAGAACAGAGGATGTACACTGGTACAGATAAGAAATGGAAACACAGGGAATCCAGGATAGATAAATCCCTCAAGACCAATAATGAGAGTAGCAATACCAGGAGGGTGGAGGGAAAGTAGGGTAGAAAGGGGGAACAGATCACAAGAATCTACATATAACCCCCTCCTTGGGGAAGAGACAACAGAAAAGTGGGCGAAGGGAGATGTCGACAGTTTAAGACATGACAAAATAATAATTTATAAATTATCAAGGGTTTGTGAGGGAGTAGGAGCAGGGAGAGGGGAGAAAAAATGAGAAGCTGGTTGATACCATGGGCTCAAGTAGAAAGCAAATGTTTTGAGAATGATGATGGCAACAAATGTACCAATGTGTTTGACACAATAGATGGATGGGTGGCTGGAATGTGATAAGAATTGTATAAACCCCCAATAAGATGATTTCAAAAAGAAAAAATATTCTGTGGAATCTTGTTATATCTTGTATATCAGGGGTAAGAATACAAATTCTTAGGAGGGGCTCATTGTACTAGAATGAATCTGTTCAAAGCTCTTGTTTGATGTTTATAATGGTTAATTTTGTTCTTCTTATTTCATGGTGCAAGTCACTCATGTAATTACTGCAGCAATACAAAGAAGTATTGCCAAATATGAGGGCAATTTAAGAAGGATTGACATCCCAGGAAGTGGTCAGAAATCCAGTCATATGAAAAATACTCATCATCTCCTAGAACCATGTCCACAATTCAACTTATGCCAAGTCTCCTTCACTCAATAAAGCCTTGGGCCTTATTGGAGTGAGACTGACTCCGCCAAATGGTTTACAGAAACAAACAAAACATCACTGTGGCTGTCACATAAGACTAAAAAAGCAAAAGATCATCTCAGGTCAGAACAGACCAAATCACAGTTTAGATAGATAGTTTTCTGCCTCAACGTTTTTGCTTCAGAAATGTTGTTGAGGCAGAAATTGTATCAATATAAAAATTAATACATGTACATCAATTACGACAACCTAATTTTGAAAAATAGCAAATAACAAATGCTAGAGACGGTGCAGACAGTGGACCACTCATACATTGCTGGTAAATATGGAAGCATGTACCACTATAGAATATGATATGGCACTATCTAAAACAATTAGGAATGAAAATCCCATACCAGGCAGCAGTACTTCTGCTGAGTATATATCCTAAAGGAGTAAGAGACATAACATAAACAGACATAAGCATTCCCATGTTCATCACAGCAAGTAGTTGGAGATATTCCAAAAGCCCACCAGTTGAAGAATGTATAAAGAGACTTTGGACATGCACACGATGAAATACTATGTCTCCCTAAAGCATCATGCTGAAACCATGAAGCAGCCCATGAATGTTATTCTGAGTGAAGTTAGTCAATCACAAAGAGACAAATATTGAATCAAACCACTACTATAAGGGCAAATGCCAAAACAAATATAGACAGTGACTCTTAGGGGCGCAGGAGAGGACCAAATAGCCCATACCATGTGGCAATGTCCTGTCGTCTTCCCTACTGTGTAGACACACCTAGATTGGTGCTTAATACACTTGGTGGAGATCCATGAACCAGAGTGGGGGAGGGGGTGCGATATGTCTGTCTCAACAAAATGATCTCCTCTCCTCTCTTTGAGGGAAAATGCTTGGCTTTGCCTTTATGGCCTACTTCCCCCCCCCCCACCCCCAAGGGTGAGAATCCACCCAGTACTATATGACTATTCATGCATGATTAACTTAGTTTCTTTTCAGCCTGGTGACCCAGGACCCATTTCACAGGCTACCTAGACTTTGTAGATCTTTAGCACACTCTATAGGTCATGTCAGAAAGCTCTGAGTCAGAAAATTCATTAAATGATACAGACTTTACCTTAAACATGCCCATTTCAGATTAAAGGTACTAATATGCTCCTCTAGATTTAAAGCTGCAATGCCCTATGGAGAGAAGAGGAGGAAGGCAACTATCCTAAGGTAGACACTGTACTTTGACTTAAACCTTTTGTTGTTGAGGTTGTCCAGTAACAGAGAAACAAAGACTACCGTGTATTTGACATTTTCTTAGCTTTCATAAAACAGGTCTTACCTCTACAGACATATCTCTGCCATAGTGGAAGAGTTCTATTGAGTTTTGTGCCCTGTGTCTAACCCTCGCAGTTTTCTTGAACAATGTCCTGTCACTTAAGTTTTTTAAGATGAATAATGGCATATCCCATGTAATTAAGTCTAAAATTTTCCCATATCAATATGCCCCCTATCTCAACAATATTATAAATGCTATACCAGTAGCTAGTCTAACAGTAATTAGAATTACTAAACGCCCCCATAGAGGTCCTTTATAGTATTCCCCCAAATGAATATAAACTCTCACTCAACTGTAAGTCCAGATCTGAGAATAATCCGTTCCTATGATATGGCCTTATTCAATGCTTACCCTCATGAAGGGATCACTGAAGATCAAGGTGCTCTAACAAAGTTTAGTGAAGAAATCAGATGGTGCATAGCTATCAGAATACATAGTGGCTGGGGTCTGAAAAGCTGGCCATAAAACAAAGCAGCCATTCAAGTGAGGTGACAGCTAAATCTATATGGAAGAAGCATATCTGCCTGGTGATCCAAAGTTGACAAATCACAAGACTAAGATCAAAGGTTAAAAATGTTTTAGACCTTAAATTCTGAGCCCCTGGTTTGCAGAAGGCTGTGGATGACAAATGAAGTTCAAAATCCATTTGCAGAAACCCTATGGGAAATAAGTCTCCATTGATAGGCTCTATACACTGGCCAGGGATGTGGAAAGCCCTACTTCCAGACAGACTATATCAGAAGATAAATTATTACAGATATAGTTAGGGTAAAATTTAGCATCTTCATATTTGTTTCCCTTTAAACCCATTCTTATTTTGTTCTATTTTTATTGTTTCCTATTTCATTTGAGATTGAAAAATGTCATTAAATAATTTGTATAGAAATTGTTCAATGAAAACCTAATCTGCTGTGTAAACTTTCACTAAAAAACACAGTAACATTTTATGTACTGTGTTTGTCAGGGTAGACTAGAGAGATAAATCTGTAGAAACAAGATGTGTACAAGAAGGAGTTTTGGCTGAGCCTGGTGGGTACAAGAAGGAGTTTTGGCTGAGCCCAGGTGGCGTAGTGGTTGTGTGCAGAACTGCGGTCCACAGGGTTGGAGGTTCAAATCCAGCAACAGCTCTCCATGAGCAAGGCTGGGCTTCATACTCCCACCAGAGCAGTGATACCAGAAAAAAAAGAAGAAGGAGTTTTATATACAAGAGCAATTGAACATTGAGAAAAATATCTCAAACCAGTCCAGTCCAAGGTCATAAGTTTGATATTTACCTATATGACTGATACCAATCTATAAGTCTTCTTCAGACTCATGAAGCACACACGATGATGTCAAATGCAGAATGACCAAAAGCCAGTGGGTATAAAGTCTTTGGATCCAGTGGTGTTGTAAGCATTTCAGTGCTGACAGAAGTATCCATGTGGCTTCTCTAGGTCCAGGTTTCTGCCCACATCAGAGTAGATTCAGATGGCTTCTACTC
This sequence comes from Nesogale talazaci, assembly GCA_004026705.1. Taxonomy (NCBI): domain Eukaryota; kingdom Metazoa; phylum Chordata; class Mammalia; order Afrosoricida; family Tenrecidae; genus Nesogale; species Nesogale talazaci. Next base: position 4,471 of record PVJH01040156.1, read on the forward strand.
AGGGATGTCTTGCAGGGAGCCAGCCTTGTCAGTTGAGTGCCTCCAAGAGAGTGAGTGCCTCCTGCTTCCAAGAAGGAAGTATGAGACTTCCCGGAATTCTCGGATATAGTGGTCATGCCCCCAAAGAGGTCTCATTGGCTATCTCCAAATTAAAGGCTCGACTCCATCCCTACACTCTTAGTGCTCAAATTGACACCAAATTAGGTGACTGCCACACATACTTCAGTAGATTTTGAAAGAATGAAGTTTTCACAGTGTAATAAAGCTGAGGTCAGAGTCTGGATCTCAGACTTTTTGTCCCCAGCTAAGTGTGAAGTGCATGTCATCAAAGAAGCATACCTTCAAATACCTTAATGCTCTATGAAAGCAGCAATGAAAAAGAAACTACCTTGGACTGTCAATGCAAAAAAAAATGGGAAGCTGTGCAAAATAAATAATAGAAACAAATAAAACAATACTGAAATCATTTTTTAGAAATCAGGAAATTCTGAGTACAGAAAATGACTGCCGGCACAGAAACACAGGAAAGACTGATAAGGAGTGAGAGTGTGAATAGAAAAATAGCTCATAGGATTTATGACCCCAGTCGGATTGCAAATTTTGTCGGGTCTCAGTTCAGGGGAAAAGACAGAATGTCTCCAGAAGTTGGTGGTTCTGACCATAAGGCATTAATGCTGCAAGGAAAAGTCACAGGAGTGGGATCAACAGTGAGATCCTTAACCTGACTCTTAGGGGCGCTATACACTCCCAGCAATGGTTCGCACTGGCCTGCACTGAAGGAGAGCATGTAAGTATTAAACGTATATGACATCTTATCTCTGTGACTAGAGCGTTTCTGCCTAACCAAAACCATCCTCGTAGTAACTCTCATGGATGAGGCACCAGGCCTGGGACAGCTAGCGCTGACCAATTTGATTGACCCCACAGTGGGTGCTTAGAAGGTGGAGAAGGAGAGGATGGTGTGTGACCTGGGAGTCAGGCTGCCCAGGTAGATCCAGCTCTGCCAACAACACCTGTGACACAGCAACTCAACCCGGGTCCTCGCCTTTCTTCCTGATACAAACGATACAACCACAAATCCCTGAAGGTTACATAATGCCCAGTGCCTAGAACATAGCAAGCAGTGAACCCACTTCATCCATCTCCATCTGCCTCCTAAGAAATGTGGCTTTTCCCCACAAAGTAATTTTTTTTAATGCTAACAGGATATTTGTGTGGAAGATAGTTCCTGAGCAGATGGTGGACGCCGTGCGGCATGAAACCCACCTAGAACTCATCTTACTGTGGTTAGTGTTTAAATCTCACATTCTCAGGTAAACTATTTTAAGTGCCTTTAAGTGTAATCCATGAAAACACATGATTTGCATTGAAATAGGTTTAACTCTCCGTACTCTACACCCTTCAATGTGACCCACAGGCTCTGGTTTTAGGAACGTTTCCTACTGTGACATATTGCCAAGCCTGTTCTGGGCATTTTCCATCATAGCTTCTATATTCTACTAGCAGGCTTTTGCCCATCCACCCAGCAAGCACGTTTCCTATCTGAATGAAAACTCTCAGTACTCTACACCCTCCAGTGTGACCCACAGACATAAATAACCACTTACAAACACAGGTTAATCACAGAAGGCAGGAAGGAGATTACAGACTCATACTGCAGTTCAAAGGACACGATTTATATTTCAATCAGAACCCAATGAAGAGACAGAATTTGCACAGTAACTTGAACAGGGAAAGTGCAATAAAAAGAATTGTTATCAAATAATAAGAAATTCACTATAAGGACTAAAGAAAACTCTAATGTACTCAAGAACAGCAACTAGAGGGAAGCCACTACATCAGGACGGAGGCAGCGCATCCAGGCAAAGAACAAACCTGTGAGATTGCCCTCCATTGTCCACCTGGGAAAGGGTGGCTGGGAAGGTCACGCAGGTGCAGCTGGCAGAGGCTGAAGAATAGTTCACTCAAATCGGATCAGGCGGGCGGCCCTGGGGCTGCTGCTGAAAATGGGGGACAAGCTAGACTGGGAATCCTGAGGGTACAGGAAGAGGAAGGAAGTCCGCCACACAGAAAGAGAAGTCTCGTGCTTGTGATGACAAACACCATGTGTGCAATGAGGCAAAAGAAATATTCCAGTATCCAGCTACAGAATCATACTCGGGACAGTGAAGAAGACATGGGGACTGGAGGGGCAATAACTTGAGAAATTACATAAGAACTAACTCAAGAATGAGTGGGGTTAGTTGGTGGGATTAAAGGAAGAATTCCTGAGTGTTGACAGGCGAGTTGGAATTTTCTAGATAAGTACATCAAGAAAGGACATTTAAGCTGTAATAAAGTCTTAAAGTTGAGAGAACATTACACTGGGTTGATTGCAAGTCATTTTAAATGATTAGTTCCATTTATAACCATTAGAAGCCCTAAGCATATCCCCCCTTCCCGCAATTCATAATTCCAAAATACAATTTGCTTTTGCCTAGCCAGTGATGATGAACAAGGAATAACAAATAAAAAACATAAATATGGGAACACGTTTTCCTTGCTGAAATAATACAGAGCCACTTGAAAGCTTAATTTAAGATAATACACCCAGATTTTTGGATAAAGCAGGTATGGATAAATGTAAACTTTTCATTTGGGGTAGTGAGTTGAGGTAAAGTGGGACTTGCTCTAGAGTTCAAAGTGTCTCCTCAGTTAGCTTGGTAGATGGTGACCCAGACCTCTCAGAGGCCGGAGAGGGCTTAAGAAACTTCTGTTGCCATCTGAAGGCACTGGGTGTTACTATACCAAGCTTTGAAGGGATTATAAAATCCTTGTGTTCCAGTAAAGGCACATACATGTAACTTTCCTAGTTGGTTAAAAAAAACAACAACAATAAAAATGGAGATAAGAAGGGCCATTGCATATTGGCAGCTTTCCTGACCTCTGTTTTTTAATTCTGGAAAATGCCTTTGTCAGTAATCTCTCAAGTAATCTCCATGCAGTCCTTGACCAGATCTTTGCGGGAAGCTAGCATATTCCAAGAATGATGTTTACTTACTGCTTTGTGTGGCTGCCTCTTTGAACACTGTCCATTTGTTTCTCCTCCCTATCCCCAAGCTCTGACTTTGAACTTGGGGTGCGTTTTTATAATAAATGTCTGTGGCAATTTGACAAGACGAGGATACTTTCTGATCATGTAACATTCAAGAATGGTCACAATGTTATGCGTGAGCAATATTGTTGAAAGAAAGAGAGAGAATTCACTGCCACAGAGTTGATACCAACTGTGGCCGTCACCTAATTTGGTGTCAATTTGGGGATTAAGGGTGGAGGGATGGAGTCTAGCCTTGTCAATCTGGAGACAGCCAATGAGATCTCTGTGTGGGCATGGCCTTCTCCTGAGAATTCTGGGAAATGTGGTCATTCCTTCTTGGAGACACTATCTCTCTCACTTCACTTCCTTGGAGACTCTTGACTGACAAGGCTGACTTCCTGTGAGACATCTCTGAGGAGAAGCCACATGGACCTACCCCAGTGCAGCCCTAGATGCTGGAGCAGCTGTGTGGAGACCCCTGCCAGCGCTGAGACGTTTATTCCCTCACTGGATTCAAAGACTTTCTACCCACTGACCTGTGATCTTCCTGTATTCGGCATCACTACATGTGTTTCGTGAGCCTGAAGAGAGCTTTGTGGATTGCTGTCGGACATATGAGCTAGTGTTGGACATGTGTAGTTGTTCTGGACTGAGCTGGGAGGTTTTCTCAAAATTCCATTGCTCTTTTATATGAATCTCTTTCATATGTATCTGTGAGTGTTATGAGTTTGTTTCTCTAGTCGACCCAGACTAACACACCAACTCATAGCAACACTATCGGACAGGGTAGAAATGGCCCTGTGGATTTCTGAGACTGTAACTTTTCAGAAGTAGAAAGTTTGATATTTCTCTCGTGGAGAAGCTGGTGGTTTCAAACTGCTGACCTTCTGGTTTAGAGGCCAGCTCATTACCCACTATGCCACCAGGGCTACATCCATTACTGGTAGAGAAGGCTATAAATCACTTTCAGAATGGAAAATGTCTTAAGAATCATCATGCTATTGATTACTTCATACATCCATAACATAATAATATTTAAGATAATAATTACAGGACCTTATGGCTCAGAATATAAATGCTTAGTGTGGTTTAAGCATTTTCCTTATACTCACTTGTTTATTCCTCACAAAAATCTAAGGAATTCAATATTTTATCTATTTTCTCAAAATGAAATTCTGAGAGTTTAAACAATTTCTAAGGTCTTACTAACAAGTAAATTGAAGAGTTGGGGTTTTAACCCTGAGATTTTGATTCCAGAGTCTGAGTTTTGCTGGATTGGGATGGATTAAAGCAGAAAATCTGACCAGAATCCTAGGGTTTAGAACTCACTCTTTGGCATTCTTTGTGCTGACTTATAAAGTGAGTGAATTTGATGACTTTAAGATTTTTTCCAGCTCTTCCTGATTTCAAACATGAGAGTCTTTGGACCAGTCTTAAGGTTTCCGAGGTCAGCTGCCTCTACAAGTGACACTGATGGCATCAGCTTTGGTATCACTTCCTGTTAGGAATTGGGGCTGCCTCTTGTTGTTAATTAGATCATAACTGAATAGAGTAGGTTTTCAATCTAATTATTTCTGAGCTATAAAAAGAACAAATAAGGCACTGAGACACTCCAGGGGAAAGAAGAAGGCTGTGCAAGCACCACTATGTGCCAAGGAACCAGGACCCTCCGGGGCTACTGACTAGGAAGGAATCCATGAGGTCAACAGCCTGATTCAGACTTTCAGCCCCTACAACTGTCAGAAAATAAATGTCTGTCTTTTCAAGCCACCATCCTGAGTCCCATATGTGTTACAGTGATGCGAGGTAACTGAGACAATCATCCGGGGACATTGCCTATGCACAACAAATGATGCACCAAGTGTTTTCCCAAACTGATCTCCTCCTGGGACATTCTGAACTAGAGTTCCCTGACTCTGTTTGACGATAAACACTGCCTAATGAGGAGGCACATCAGTGTCATATGCCTGCAGTGCACAAGGCCATTTTCTGTTCTGTTATCATCTTCACCCAAATCACTGCTTCCTTAAGTATTGAGTACTAATGACTTGGCTGTTGTAGTTACCTAATCGAGTGTCAGCTTGAGATTATTAAAAGTGAATGGGGTTGGGTTTAACCTGTCACTCAGGTCGCAGCTTGATGACCTCATTTGGAGGTGCTCTGAAGGTAAATAGCTCACTGGAGGCCAGATCCACAGTCTGCTTCATTTTCATGTTGGCAAATCACATGGAGCTTTGCTGAGGGATTCAGAGACCTGGAGCTAGAGATGCTACATAGAGACCGATGCCAGCATTGAAATGCTTCCGCCACCACTGCATCCACAGGACTTTCCACCCAACGGCCTCATTCAGCACCCTCGCATGTGTTGCGTCAGTCTGAAGAGGAATTTGTAGACTGATATTGGACATAGGGGCTAATATCAGACATATAGACTTGATCTAGACTGGGCTGGGATGTTTTCTTAAAATAGAATTACTTTTTGCTATGAAATTCTCTGTTACATATATATGAGTGTGTTAGACAGGGTTCTCTAGAGAAACAAAACCTGGACATTAATAATTTTATGTATATTTATACAGATAAAAATATATCTAATATAAGAAATAAACAGTTAACTAATTTATAGAACAGTATGAATCGCTTGGTGCAACTAACTTGCGTGAGACAGCTAATACACTGGCATTCCTTCGAGTCTTGAGAGTCGCCGGAGTCCTCTGTAGAGCAATTCAGGCAATCTGGCCACAGGAAGCAAACAGCAAGGCAGGTCACCAACAGTCAGCCAGATGACAGGATCTGATAGACCCCAGCTCTAGGAGTATATATTCCAGTAGCGTGGCGAAGCAGCGCTTGAAGCTACCTCAACTCACAGCAACAGACTACACAGATTAGGTGTCCCACGGGTAGTGTAGTTTGCAAACCGAGGCACAGGACAAGCAAGGCAGCTGACTGGTCCGAAGATCCAAGAGCAAGAAAGAGAAACGGAAAGCTTGCCAAGTCATGTATATCTCCACCCATCAACTGCTCTCACATGTGTTCATTGGCCATGGTGGCAAAGCAAATCTGCCTATGACGATGAGTGTCTCTGGATTTGTTTCTCTAGTCAACCCTGACTAACACAATGTTCAATGAATTTGGGAGAAAAAGTAATAGTTTTAAGTCTGCATTGAACAAACACAAGACTTCTCTCTTTAAAGTGTTCCATATTGGGAGCATTGCCTTCAGCGACTTGGCTGTAAGTTTGCTTTTTTTCTGGTCTAGTCTCAAGGATCTTTCTTTATGTGCTATCAGTGTTCCATCCTTAGCCCAGCATGGCTTGAGGCCACCATGATAGTACATTCTGCATGTAACCAGGATGAGACCTTTAGGGTTTTAGGACATAAAAGCTCTGGTGTTTTCAAAAATTGTAAAGTTTGTAGCAGGCACAGGACAAAGACAGAAAATATTTCAAGTATGCCTGAAAAGCAATGGAAATCAGGAACAAAGATGGTCTGTATCTCTGATATGCCCCGGTCTTATCCCCATGACTTTTCCCTTCTTGAGCCAAGAGGAACCTGAGTAAGTGCAGGTGGCCTATTCTAATATAAACTATTCTAGGTTGATATTAAGACCTGAGGTTATAGGATCACTGTTACGAACTAAATAAATAGGTCCGAGTTGACACCTTGATGGGAGCAGGCAGCCTAATCTTCCTTCCGCTGGTGGCCGGTGAGTTTGAACCTCCAGCCTTGCAGTTGGTGCCACAGAGGAAACACTACCTCTAAATATCCCAAAGCAGCGTGGATGTCAGTTACCTTTGAATGATGGTGAATTCTTAAAATCTGTTGAACAGACTCTAGGCAGATGTTAGGGTAGAAACTGGGAGGAATTTCATTTTGTGCAATAGCCTGTCTACCGCTTGCCTTACAGCCCCAGAGTGAATGCGGCAAAGTCGGTCCTCCTGAGACAGCATGGTATTTCCCAAGGCACATCTGGATGAACCACAATGCTGGTTATGGTTTTCCTGTTCCTTTGAGGTCAATACTTGGCAATTCAGTCAGGCTGGGGACTCCTAGGTCTAAGTGAAGCTGTACATGAAAGCCTCCACTTCGGGAAAAAAAAGTGAAGAGACCGGAATGGAAGTTGACTCTGTAGGAAACCTGTTTCATGGATTCAGATGCTGCTGCTCCAGCTATCACTTGTATGTGTATACACAAGTATACACTGAGGATACATTGGTGTTCTGAGGGAAAGGAATATCTATTTAAATTGAATACTAGGGCGATTTTTTTATAATGGTGCCAGTGTGTTATATTCCCCCCACCTACCCCCTAGAAGTCATTGCCTATGTACTTCTGAAGACTTTGAAATGCTATGCAGAACAGATAACTTCTGCTTGCATGTAAGAGACTGTTTTGAAATTGCAGATCAAATGCACATCTTCATAGATGTGTCAAAAACCTTTGTATTAGAGCATCTTGCCTCCACAGGGAATTCAATTAATTATGAGCTGGGAATAAATAATATGCTTTATAGTACCTGACATTTTTCTGGGTACAATGTTTTAAAAACAACACTATTCATTACCCATCTTTCAGTTCTGCCTTTATTACATGATGCTCCTATAATTCTAAATGAAAAATTCCTACATTGGGAACTTGTCAGATTTACAACTGAGTTTTATCAAGAATTTGAGGTTGTCACTGATAATCAGAAATGTCATGCATAGTATTTCATCTCCTATTCTTTCATTTAGCCATCTGTATTCATGTGTGATAATTTTAATAAATTTTATGTTAGATGTTGAGTTGAAAAACCTTAACAGAATATATGTAAGTTTCAAGAACGGCAATAAAATTAACTTTTTAATTATTTGCACCTCTCCAGGTCTTATCCTTTATCAACCTCCTCAGTTTAGAATTCTATTAATTATTCTGGTCCTTCTCTGTATTGTTTATCATCTGCTTCTATCTTTAAACAACATATGGTTTAGTGTTGCATGTTTTGAAAAACATGCATAGAGAGGATCACGCAGTTGCCAGGTAGCAGCTATTCTCTAATGAGTTACTGATTTTGATTGATCAGTACATTCCTGAGATTCATCTATGATATTCACGAAACTGAAGTCCCACTGTAGTATAAATATATTGGATATACATTATGCTACTCTTTATTGGTAGACCTCTAGATACTCAAGTTTCCTATTTTTGTGTCTTGGGTTGTTTTAGTTTTTCTTATTGATCACAAGCAATACTATTATGAGCAAATATTCTGTCCTTTGATGTTCAAGTCTTTCTCTAAGAACTATACCTGAGAGAGAGATTTTGGAGCACAGGGCATGCATTCTTCAATACTAGGTTAAGTCAGAGTGTTTTTCAAAATGGTTGATCCAATAGATGTGGCCTCCCTCGTAAGGTTTAAGTGTTCTGGGGAGAGGACAGACATCAAAATGTGGGAGGAAGGGTATGTTTTCATACCTGAAAAACAAGAGTATACACATGTTCTCTAGTCCTTACTTTTTTTTTCTGTGTGCCTGGAAAATCAGTACCCTATTTTAGACGGGTAAAAAGATTTTTTGTCACCATCCTGAAAGTCCTCTTATCTTCTTTTGCAATTGATCCCCCTCCCCTATAAGAATCACCTATCTGACTTCTATCACTATGTAGTAATGTTACTTATTTGAGAATTTCAAGTAAAAAAAATCATGTGCCACGTATTTTTCTATATCAGGATTTTTTATTAAAAGAACATTTTATTTTATTGGGGGCTCTTACAACTCTTATTATAATCCATACATCAATGATAACCAGCTTCCTATATCCTTCCTCTGTTTCCTTTTACCTTCCTCCTATCTTACCATCACATCCCCTCCCCGCATTTCTGCCTCTTAGTACTTCCTCTCAGCTAGATTGCTGTTGCTCTAACACCCCCAGGATCTCTACATCCTCCTTGTTGTTGATTTTGGGGGGGGGGCATCACTGCCCTCTGGTGGTGGGAGTAGGAGGCCCAGCCTTTGCTCCCATAGAGCTGCTGCTGGATTTGAACCTCCATCCCAGTGGGCCGCAGTCCCTCGCACAACCACTACGCCACCGGGGCTCAGCCCTTTGTTGTTGATTTTGATTCCTCAATTGTTCCTGTCTACGGTGTTGCTTCTCACCGCAGCCTTCCCTTTCTTCCCCCAAGACCCTCCAGGACTGTTGATCCCATGTTTTCTCCTGGAGCTTGTTTCCCACGCCTATAAGTAGGCAAACTAACAATGGCATAGACCAAACCAAAAGAGAACAAAAGAGAAAGAAAACATACATAATTTCAGGTCTGTCCACTGACCTTTCTGACTATTTCACCACTAGCCCTGGGAGAGTTCCGGGAGCTGCCCCTCCTAGCTTGAAGTCTATTTGCGAGGCTCTTTAGGGCTTTTCATAACAGAATTTTTTTCACCTAGAATTATATTTGTAAATTCATCCATATCATAGCATCTCTGGGTATAGTATTCCTTTTTCCCATTAAGTAGTACAAATAAGTTGGTGTAGTAAGAATAAGTTAGTGTGTTTGTTTTGCCATATTTCTTTAGTTAATGGACACCTAGGCAGTGTTTCCAGTTTCTAGATATCATGAATAAAACTATTAGGATTTAGTGTACCAACTTTTGATAGAGAGTACTTGTCCTAAATTCCTAACTGATAGCTCAATTCTGGATGGCTCTCAACTGGCTAATTATTCTTCTCGTTATGGGTTGTGTTTTCTTGCCTCATTGCACGCCTAGACATCTTAAACTGGATAGCTCCCATTACCACTGAGTCAATTCCGACTCATCGTGATGCTTAGGCCGAGTAGAACTGTCTCTTTCTCCAAGACTGCAACTCTTTTCAGGAGTAGAAAGCCTCGACTTTCCCTCACAGAGTGACTGATGTTGTACGGCGGGTCTTGTGACTAGCAGCCCAATGTATAACCCTTACACCACCAGGACCCTGGCTCAGATTGGAAAGCAGACATCGTGAGTTTTGTCTTGTGGGATGATAAATATATATATATATATATATATATATATATATATATTCCTATAGATTGGGGAGGCAGGAAGGGCAGGTTAATTCCAGAACATGTTTACTTGAAACAGTGTGTTTCTTTTAGGTCTCATTTTTATAATAAGGCAGGTCTGGAACATTGCTCAGTTGAAGCTAATTATCCCTCACACTGGAGGCTGCCATCCAGTAGAGCCCTACTCATCGTGACCCAATAGAAGGGAGTAGAAGTGGCTGTTTGGATTCCCAAGGCTGTAAATCTTTCTGAGCCCAGAATACCTCATCTTTCTCCCACAGAACAGCTGGGGGGTTCAACTGCTGACCTTGCATGGGCAGCACAACACAGAACCCACAATGCTACCAAAACTCTTTCCACTTAGGCTAGACAGCACCAATATTTTGAGTTGTGCCTTTGTTTCCCATTCTGGAAGTCTTCTTACCTCCAGAGTAAGGGATCCTTGTTAAATTTGGGATGAGGGAGGGGCATGCCCCCCCTTTTTTTTTTTTTAGTGAGAGGAATGGGTAAGTGGGAGGCAGAAAGAAAACCAGGATTCCACCTGGCCAGCATCTCTTTCCTCCACCTCATCAAACGTGAACAGCACTGTCCCTCAGGGGTCTCTGTTCACTCTGAGGGGTTGAACCAGTAAACTCTTCTGCTCAACATGTGTCTGCCCGGGGCCCCTGACCTGGTCCCAAGGCTGGTGTGGGAACTTAAAGACAGTCTGTTAGTTACTAGAAGGAAACCAGCTAAATAAATTCCCACTCACTGCCCTTGAGCAGACTGCAATCCCAGCAACCACGTTCAGAATGTCCCAGGCTGTAAATCTCTCACAGAGCAACTGGTAGATTTGAACTGCAGGTCTTGAACTGCATTCAGCAGCCCAAAGCTAAAGAAAGCCAAAGCTCATTAAAACTGAGTACATGATTGGAGTTAAAATTTTGTCCAGATGTGCTGGCCTCTTGACTCCTCCACTCCATTTGGATAGATTGTGACTCGTGGTGACCCTTCACAGGGTCTCCAACATGTTTACAGGAGCAGACTACCTCATCTTTCTCTTGAGAAGCAACTGGTAGATTCGAACCACTGACCATGCAGTCCAACACGTACCCACCACCACCACTACTGGGTTTCCTCCTTGGACTCTGAGGATTGTTTCAGGAGCAGCAGTCTGCATGTGCATGACAATAGTGTCGGCTGTGGGGCCATCCTTTGTGAAATCAATGGGTCTGAGATGAGCAGGTTGGTTAACTTTGAGGCTTCTCTTCCACATAGGATTTGTTTGAGGGGAAGGCTGTCTTACATTGGAGGGTACTCTCCTTT